>JAOEHY010023693.1:869-15008 GCA_025447955.1 Psilopsiagon aurifrons | reverse complement strand
GTAATCATATAAAGAATGTTCTGCCAGTTTTGAGTTAGTCAGAGATACAGCTGTGCAGATCATGTTTCCTGTCAGTACCAGAAGCTTGTCAACTCCCGCTTCTTACCACTTCTTCCCTCTTCAGCTGTAGCACATGCAAGCTTTCTTGTCTTTGTCTGCTAGCACATTCTCAGATCCTTTCCTTACTTATCTGCTCATTGGACAGCCATTTTCACTCCCTTCATTAGCTTCATCAGTCTTTACTTCTGCAGACATCTTCTGTGCACCTACTTTCCACAGAAACCTACCCAGTTTGAGCAAAGGATTTTCACCCTCATCTCTAAATTCTCTATAATGCTCACAAGAAACTAGGTAACTAGTGAATGAGTTAAAATGCAGAGCACCTAAATTTTTACACAGTGCAGGATTGGAATAATGTTACATGAAGGCTTTGAGCAAAGGTGGTTTCCTCTCATGTACATAAATAGTGATTTTATGAATGCTACAGAAAAGATGACAACATCAGGTCTCTGATCTTTAATGAAGTCAATATGACTACAGAGCTATGAAGATTCTTCTCCATAGATGCTCTTATACCTACTGCTGCTGTTAATAAAAAATGCTGTTGCTAATAACTGTAGGGGGAGGGTTTCACTTCTGTTTTAAGTGTGAATTAATTTTTTGTTCAGTTTATATTATGTTTGGTTTTGAGGCTTGACCTATCAAACATCTTACTTTATTTTACAGATACGGGTCTAAAAGTGAAATATGTTCATCTTGCTTTTAGAAAACAGTCTCTAGGTCAATTCTAGTTAATTCTGCTTCTACAGATACAGACGCTAAGGGTGCAGAGTGGAGCTTTCCCACAAAGCAACTCCAAATTAGGTAAATTACCCAGGTTGGACACTGGCGTCTGTTAAATACTGATCACCATCTTGTCTTTCATGAGGACAGGTTTGGAGAAATAGAGCATTGAGCAGGAAAGACAGTCCCAGTTTGCTTCTCTATTTCTGACTGGCTCAACAGCATAATACAATGCAAAACCAGTTCACATATTTGTTTATATGTATGATTTCCCTAAGGCTATGATAAGATTTTTAATGTAAAGTACTATTTTATGCATGTACTAAAATGATTTAATTTAAGATCTGGAAGTTTTTTGAAGAAAAATAATGTGGTATAGTAATTTGATTATGTCTAGAATCAGATACCACATTCTACGGGCAAACAATTGCTACGAAAGTGTACAGTTTCTAGCTGTGTAGCTGTGATTTGCACATTTAAAATGATAAATTTAAACCCATCAATAGTAAATCAATTGCAGGTATAGAAGATAAAACTGAAATAGTTCGTCGTATCACTATAGGAAAAGAGAAAGAGTAGATGTAATGGGTTGGTTTGACTTTAAATTGAAATTTCTTTCTAGGTTTTTCAAGGACAATTCACTTTACAAAACTTTAATGTATACATAAAAATCATCCATCAGCACATCTGATCCAAATATACTAATGATTTTTATTGGTCAGATCTTGAAAGTGAGGTTTATTTTTATGGAATATGCATTTATTAACCCAACATGTACTATCTTCCAGTATATCTAGCCAAGTACTTTCATTTAAACATGTTTATTGTGAAATGTTTGCATTCCCAACATTCGTGGCCCACACACAGACTTTTACATACTTTTCCTCTGAGCAGCTACAAAAGTTAAAAGGAGTTATTGTTTTTGATTAATGCATTTTTGGGGACTTTTTTTTTTAAAAAATGTTCCAAAGCTATGCTCTGAAGACATTCTTCAGCATGAAAATGTCTAACTGTATTTATCTTGAAAATGGGGTATTAAGAGAAAATGATCAGGATTCCCTTTAGATCATTGCAACTTTTGTATGGAGAGTGAACATATATTAACTTCTGTGTATAATTTGACTCAGCTAGGCAGAATATTAATTGACTGATTTGATACAACTGTATCAATCATAAAAGAAAAGCCATGTATGCACATACATGGAGTAGTGCATTACAGATGGGAGTTCTAAGGCTGGGGCTGTCATCTTTTGATTAAGAAAAGGAAATGATTTCACTAAAAAGATATTCCCTCTTGTGTTGTTTTGTTTTAACTGAGTTTGTACTTTCCACCGAAGTGGACATATTTATTGAGACTCATAAGTTACTTCACGGTTACCAACATCACTGTAATCTCAACAAACTATCTTTTTTCTTGCCAATTATCTAAATATCATAACTATAAAATATCTTAAAACATTCTCTATCATGTAAACATCTTAGCTACAAAGCTTTAAGTGTAAACAGTATGATGCATCAGAATGATTTTAAGCGATGTTATAAAAACTGCTCTTAAAAACTAAACAAAAATGTAAAGCTTCCATCTGGTTTATGATTTTTCCACTGTAGAACTACTGCTGTGTGCCAGTTTACTGAACCATGGCTTGCTAAAGAGATTGCTGGGGTCACAGATTGAAAAAACAAAGAGTAAGTCTTGAATGGTTGATTTTTTTTTCTCAAGTCTCCTTGATATGGTTCGAACAGAATTAAGTGCGTAGCAGCAGCAAATGCAGAACATAAAAATGCTCATGTCGCCTGTTGCAGGGGGACCCTTCACAGGAAGATTAGCATTTTGCAGATGTCGTCATTTAAGCAATTATCTTAAGCTCTTTTGTGACTGTATACCTACGTTGTCACCACCAAACAGCTACTACACTGTGATTCTTTGTACTGTGTATGTACAGAGTTAAATATAGACTTGTAGATAGCATACCAGAGGAGGGAGAGCACACGCAGACTTACTTTGTGTGAATCCTTGCCCCGGTATGAGAGAGTAATAATTCTGAAATTCTGGACATAACTTTTTACTGGACACTTATAGAAGAGAAAGTCATGTAAGGGGGAAAAAAAAATAAAATCTTAAATCCAGTATTGGCTATTCAACAGTTTAAACAAAGTAAATAAGGAGCCTACCCAACTACTTGGTGCATAGCTAAACTTTGCATTCTTCTAGAAGCAGCAATACAGCTATGCTTTTATGAAATCAGTTTACAACATACAGGAAAAACTGAAGAACTTTATATACAGCAAAGTATTTCACACACTTAACTACAAGCATCTGACTAACCCCACTGCAGCCTTAAAACAATTCCTCCAAGCATTTGTTCACTGTGCAGAAATACATTTCCAAAAAAAACCTCATTTGCTTCAGTCAGTCTAGGTGAATGTGGCCAAACTGTGCAACTACAAAGTGATAGCAGTGGTTGGGTTGCATTCTCCCAAACTGTAGGAGGGTAATACTTGCAAAATACCATGCAGCTAAGCTGCAGTTTTATAACTCATCTCATTTGGGAACTACCTAGAAATACCATGAATTTCCTTAAATTAAATACTTTGCTGGACAGGTATCAGATCTTACTGAGTTCCACCTTGTCACCTGATGCTCAAGGCTACAGTCATGGGAAAGAAATTTGTCTCATTGGAGGAGACATTAGGAGCGTGGCTGCCAGTCACCAGTTTCTTCCAAGAGCAGCTCTGGTGAAAATGCATTTTCAGAGAGGCACCTCTGGCCAGACCTTCTGTTTGAGCTCATACCTCCTCCTACAGATATCACCACCACCTAATGCTGAAGTTTATGCCTAGCAAACAAATGAGGCAGAAAAGAAACTCATGAAAGGCAGCAATCCTTGTACTCTCTATTTGCCTACAAATTCTCCATCTTCGATGCCACACGTTGGGGAAGAAAGGCTAGCAGTTCGTCAGCACACAGAGTGATTTTGACTCTACCCCCTGGCATGACTCCTGCACCGCATAGAGATTTGGCACACAGCTTTGATGACACTTCCCAAATGAATCCAGAGAAATTTGTGGGTAAACTGCGTTACCCATATTCTTACGAGGACGTCAGCTCACTCCATGAGAATGGGTGATAGGATCCCAGCCCTGGTCAGTGATGCAGTCACCTTGAACAGAATGGCACCAGTGTCCTTTCCATTCAAGTCCAGGTCCGTTCCAGGGTTCTCTACTCACATGATAAAATCTGATGATCTTTACTCACGTAAATCAGGAAGTTTTTGCTTTCAGTTTTACAGAGCAAAAACTTTGTGTATGTCTACACTGCACTCCCTGAGGCAGCTGCAATTCCCGAATACTTTAAACTGGCTAGCTTGGGTGCCAAAAAGCTGTCTAAGAAACTGGAGGACCTGCACTCCATGTGCTGCAGCAATACTGCCCTGTTAGGCTTTCTAAATGACTGTGCCTGCAAGAGATGGCTGTAGTCACTGCGTTATAAATGTAGCCTACTCAATTCTGAGCAAAGTCCAACGTACTCTATCACATAATTCCCCTCTACTACTATCGTATTTCCAATTAAAAAAATGCATCCTAAGTTACAGGTTTTTTGTCTCCTTCCCTTAAAAAATATTATTTGGGGAAGGAAAAAAAGGTGTATTTATTTAGCTATTAGTTGACAAACCATTGCATCCATGATTTTTGTGTCTACATTAGGGAACAGTCTGTTTCATGGTATTTTCAGGGATTCATCCAGAATAGAGATCTCACCTTTAGATATTTGGGAGCCTCTCACCTTTCTGGGAAATACTTAAGTCAGTTCAAGAATTAATCACACTGAATATACAGTCTGTCTTACCTGCTGCAGCCACAGCAGTGAAGTCTAGTAGTCTGTGCGCATGTCAAGGGAGGGGGGACAGGCATGAAAAAATTCTGTGGCCCAGAAGAGATCCCTTAACCTCTTTGCTTCAGTTTCCTCATCTGCAAAACAGAGTAAAAATGAGAGCTGAGTAAAGAGTATAAAACACTAATTCAGAGTCAAACTCTTGAGTTAACAGCAATAAGAACACATAACTGCTTTCTGATTTTGTCTGCAAAATTTGGAACATATGTGCTGTACCAATATTAGCATGTCTTCACAGTCAACATCTAGAATGAATGCTTAAATATTCATTGACTTCAAATTTCCAATTGAAGTCTGAATTTGACATTCATTCTGTAGATGGAACAGCATCAACCATTAATCAGGAAATAGAAATAATGCCACTCAATTTATATAATCTATGCACTGTGGTCAAAATGTATACTTCTAGACATACAATCTCAAAATTTCAAAGTATTAGCTGTTTAAATGGATCATGTGGTACGTCCCCTCCCTCTTCTGACGGGCTGATTTATGTTACTGAGGAACCAAACAAAAATTCTGAGATGTATGTTCATCTGTAATACTCACAATTTACATTATGTATTGAATCAAGTAAATACGTAACTCAGGCCATCAGGGAACAGAAGAAATAACATGATTTAGGTAACCAGCTATGAATCTAAATTTATAAATAATCTCAACAAAAAACTTTACTGATTTTTAAAATGTGTTATTCACTGAGGAGTTCTGAATACTGAATTCCAAATACCTACTTTCCACACTCACAAGAAATGAAAAACTCAAAAAGGTATCTGAGAAGTCACTATGAGTTGTGGTTCAGATTTACTTACTAAGTGATTCTTCTTTAACTACAGCTATAGAAATGAAAATTTTAATTCTACATAGTTTTTAATTCACTGTCTTTGTGAATTAGTTTGGATTTAGGCCAGTTACAGGATTTTCTCATGCAAACATTTACATTTACTAAAAGTAAAGAAAAAAGAAATATAGTTAATTATAGTTTTAGGGTTTTCCATCCCTTTTTTCCAAATGCATACATGCCTTCACCCAGGTAAGCAGATGCCATTGACCAACACAGTGACAGTCTTAAGTGCATTTATTTCCTGTGATTGACCTAACATTTTGCACTTGGCCAAATGATGGCCTGCTTTTTGCAGTGTTTTTTGTTTGGTTTTTTTTTTTCTTTTTTGGTCGCTGTTCAGTGTTTAGAAATCTTAACCTTTAGAGAAATTTGTTATGGTAAAGAATGAAAAAAGAAAGCCAGAAATAGAGTTCAGATGAGCTCCTGCCTTCTGCTTAACCTCAAAGAAACTAAAACTTGGGAAATTGCATTTCCCACTAAAGACAGAAGATTCTGCATTACACCTTTGTGTCAGAGAACAGCTGACATTTTGCAAGTTGCCCTGTCTCAGACAAAAACAGTGTGATGAAACTGGCCAGTCCATTTGCACTCCTCTTTCTGAAATCTCTAACAAAGTTTGAGAGGGGTTATTTTTAAAGCAGCTCTTGGAGTGTTCCAGCTCACTACTGTCAGCTTCAGATCTCAAATGTAATTTGATTTATAATTACATTTTAAAAACTAGCATTAAAATAACATTAGAGGGGTCATAATCTGAACTTTTTAATAGTTAGGCACGTAGCATACATTTAGAAATGGATCTCCAAGAAGATTCATATGGAAGATATTCTGACCAGAATTCCTTCCTTCGACCGTGTCAGTGCTCTGCTGAAGCTGGTGTGCCAAGAAGCCATTGTAGAGCCCTAGATTTCAGCATCATTTCAGATGTAAACAGATCAAAATTTGCTGCTGGACGTTTGTAAGTCAAAGCCTTTTCTTGCATTATAGTACAACCTATGTTTGTAAACATAACGGGTGAGAAAGTGCCGGAGAATTTGAAATTAGGCCTCTACACTGAAAAGAGGTACATTATATTCCTTGCAAAATCCAGTTGGCTTCATCAGTCATGAATTTCGGAGCAGCTTTTATTTTGTATTTAATGCTCCTCTCCTACGAAGACAGGCTGAGAGAGCTGGGCTAGAGAAGAAAAGAGAAGGCTCATGGGAGACTGGAGGGCAGTCTTCCAACACCAAAGGAGCTGCAAGAAACCTGAAGAGGCACGTTTTACAATGGCTGTAGTGACGCAACAAGGGGGAATGGTTTTAAACTGAAAGAAGGTAGATTTAGGCGAGATATTAGGAAGGAGTTCTTTACTGTGAGGGTGCTGAGACCCTGGCACATGTTGCCCAGAAAAACTGTGGCTGCCCCATTCCTGGCAGTGTTCAAGGCCAGGTTGGATGGGGCTTGGAGCAACCTGCTCTAGTTTAAGGTTGGAACTGGATGAGCTTTAAGGTCCTTTCCAACCCAAATCATTCTATGGTTCTGTGATTCTTAGCCTCTTTGCCACAGATTGATTTGGAGGAGGGGGGCCAGACAGGCATTGACTTCTAGGAACTACTCAAATTGGTCAAGTTATACTTGTGCCAGCCAAAAAGCTGACTACAGCTCAACTTCAGAGGGGAAAGGCAGAGAAGGAATTCAGTTTCTACATGCTAGCATTGAAGTAAAGGATCTAGTTAAAAAAAAAAATAAAAAAATGGTTGTGCCTTAAAACCAAGTTTGAAATTTTATAGGCTTTTACTCCGTAATTTGTACTTGAGCCTTCTGTTATTTTTAAACAAATCTAATTTCTTACAGCTGTGAAATTTACATTTTAAGAGTGTCTAGTGGCCATGTGCATTAATTACTTTATTGTAATATTTTAATGAGTTTGGGGTTCAACTCTGAAAGAATCCTGCTGAATCCTTGTTTCCCCGTAGAATTACACTAGAACCTGATACAATCACAACTTCACACACCCCAATTCAAACCCTGATGGACTCGTAGAATATTTTCAGTTGTCTTATAAAGTCCTTAAACTTCAAAAAGAGGAAGAAAATTAAATTCCAAATTTCCAAATTTTAGGACTTCTTCCCGAACTAGCACTACCCTGCATAAGCAGCAGAGCAACGCTTTGAGAAAGTTTATATTTAGAGCTGATCTTGCTGGCTGAGCCTCATCACAACAATTGGGTAGCAAAATGCAAAATTCAGCAGAGATCAATAACATTTGGACCATTCTTGTCTTTAGTAATACTTATGCAATGACACAGATGCTTCTGTTGTACTTATGACATAAAAACATGTAGAGCTAAAAGAATATCCCCCAAGAGTGCCTAAATTCACCAGGGAAGATTGGAAATGCATTACCAGACGAGCCTTTGTGCAGAACACTTGAAAGGCAATTTTCAGCCAGGACTTATGAGGGTGATGTGTTGCCCAGAGAAGCTGTGGCTGCCCCATCCCTGGCAGTGTTCAAGGCCAGGTTGGACAGGGCTTGGAGCAACCTGGTCTTGTGAAAGGTGTCCCTGCTCGTGGCAGAGGTTGGAACTGGATGAACTTTAAGATCCCTTCCGACCCAAAACAGTCTGCAATTCTGTGACTTGGTGGCTGTGACTCCCACTTCTCTTTGCTAGGCAAATGCAGAATTGTAACTTCAATGAACTACCCAGTTTTTAAAAAAGCATGTTTTTAAACCACTTACAATAAGAGCAACAGTACAGGCTTTTTATCAGATTGAAGATAAACTTTATTATAACTGGTGGAGATGGTATCAATGATTAGTGGTCTATGTGAATTTTGTAATAAGAAATGGTAATCTGTCTTGGGGCAAACAATATTGTTCTGTTTACTATGCAATTAACTATTAAGATTCTATAACTGATAGCTGAAAATAGGGGTGGTAGGAAGAAACTGGGAGCAGTGGAAACTTTCACAGGACTATTATCTGAGGACTATAAATTATTTATAGTGCTTTAGCCTGACATTCTCTCTCATCCTTACAAAAATGTTCCTCACTGCTCCAGAGATGTTCACTGTAAAGTATCCAGACTATACACAGTTTGAGGCAAAGCCAGAATCTCTCCCTGTTGCAAGTACTGAACGTACAGGGTAGTGCAGTCATTTCATTTTCAGAAAAGCAGACATAAATTAAAATTAAAAAAAAAAAAAACCAAAAACTACAGACACACAAAAACCCCACAACCAACCAACAACAAGAAAACCAAACCAGGACAAAAAAATTCAACAAAAATAAGTTTACTTTGAGGTGGTGATGAACCATGAATCAACAAGAATGACAAAAGTGAGGCCTGGTCTCCAATTGCTAGTATATTTGTTGTAAAATAAAAAAAGAGCTCCTCCCTTGCATTGAATCTCTTCTTTATAGACTGAGTCTCATACCTTTGTGTGACTGAAACCTTGTACTTGTTTACTTTTAGATCAGCCATAAGCAACCACCATATGGAACTGAAAACACCGCAGACATAGCAGAAACAGCCCTTAACTAATGGTCAGAGTAAATTGTGTTGGGAGTCAAGTGAGGCCACTTTCAAGTGGCTGGTTAAGACAAGGACTGACCTATAATGGAGCTCCTCTGTAAAATAATACAATTTTAACTTTACGTTATAAAGTGCAGAGCCATATGATTGACCACAGAAATCTCAGTGCCTGTTTTGAGTCTGTTCCATAGCTGTGCACACACTTTCAGCTCTTGACTCTGCAGCCCTAATAATTTTGAGGTAACTGGGGCCAAGCTGTAGTGCAGCACTTTCATAGTGAACAAGACAGACCTATGAAGTATTAGGGTCTTTCTTGCTAAATTGATTTAAATAAAAAAAAAATAAAATAAAATGGTTGTGTTCTTAAACTAGCCATTTCCATTTGTAGCTCTCTGGAAACATGAGCTCCATTGCACCCAGCAGGCAAAAGCTGCATTGAAGACAGCGGGATGCACCAGTGCACTAGCAGTTAGGATGCTGTGAGGAAGTGACCCCTTCTAGCAGCCTTGGAGCCCTTTTCCTACACCTCTCACCCTTAAGGATTGGTGCCTTAAATTCCTGTATACCGCTGAATAATAACGTCTGGCTGATCCAGAATGTAAGCAGCTTATTCCACCTTTGTGCTCTGCCTTCTTTTAAGATGAGCAATAAATGACACCACAGAAGGCATAACCCCCTGGCACAAAAGCTAACAAAATTGTAGGTTGTTTTAAGGAATGATGTAAAACTTAACAGTTGAGTTTTAGAAGGGAATTCATACTCAGAATCTCTCTATAACGCGCAATGCTACATAGAAGGGCTTTCAAACCCTCTTTACTTTCCTGAATGCTACAATGTAAAATCAGCATCAAATGTCTGAAAGAACAGCCTCTTTTAAACTGATAAAAAGCCAAACAATTTTAACAAACTGTGCAGTAAATCTGTGGGGTTTCTCTGCGTAAGATAACACTGAATCAAAGAGTTTCACAGCAATAAACAGACACAGTAAAATTAAATGGGAGGGAAAAAGTGATGGGAGTGCATACTATGCCGGTGATTGCTGGAAGCTGCACACAAACTTCAACTTTTTTAAGAAACTACTACTTTGAGGAAAAGTATGCAATAATTGGTATCTATAGGGCTTAATTCCCTTTACTGAGGAGGTCCTGGGTCTGGTCATTGTTCACTGCTGTTGTTCAGGATTTACTCACAGATTAAGACCTTCTCCCACACTAATAAACAGGTATAATCATTTTCTCCAGAGAGCATATTTTTCTTCCAGTAATTAGCCTACTTAAATATTTTAATGGAACTGCTGACGTACAATAGCACCAAAGGTCCTCTGACCATAATCTAAAGTGAGAGTTGAGATTCCTAAAAACTTTTTTATGAAGAAGGTCTAGGATTTACAAAGCAGTTCTAAAGCTATTTTTAAAGGTCATAAATTAGGAACTCTCTTAAATGTAATTTAATCATCCAGTGTTATAGTAGCTTGATTCTATTAGTTGTCCTATGCATTTCACAAAACAGAACTCCATTAACATTATTCACGTATAGTTTCCCGCTATAAGTGGATATTCTGCTCAACAGGCTTTAAATAGATTTTTTTTTTCCCCTGAAATTGCCATTAAGCATACTTTTACTCAAAAGGCAAATTAGGCATAGGATTATGCCTGTACTTCACGCAAAGGATACATTTTCAGCAATCAGAACCACATTCCTGTGAGGTAAAAATACTCTATATAAGCCGATTGCTTCTATCCCTCCTAACCTTGCTCAATAAGGATTCTATTCTGATCTTTTGAGTTGCACACAAGTTTTCCAATTTGGCTGAATAAAGGTATCTTGTTGGGCAGCTTGATGAGAGTATTCTGTGTCTCAAATTCTGACCTTGGCATGCTCAAGGTGGATCTCAATTATAAGGCTCAGCTCAGAGGGGAAAAATAATTATTAATTAAAAAAAAAAAAAAAAACAGGAATTCTTTTACTTTCTTCAGTTGCAGAATGTAGTGCAGAACTCCTGCTTTTGCATGTCATGCTTTAGTGAACCAGTAAAAATATAAACCTTGATAAAGATACCACAATATATATTTGGCCACAAGTTCTTCAGAACAATTTGCCTAGCCTCTAGTTATATTTCAGCTCCAGAATCATCTACTGTAGATCATTCATCTCTGATTTCACTGTGGTTTCATAGGTGGCTGTTCTGAAGTAAATAAAAATACATGAGTGCATGGAGAGGAGCACAGTGCTTGGCCAGACCACATGTCCAGTAGCTGGTCTGAAAGGACCTTAGAAACCTTGCAACATTGAGCCACACACCACGATATCTGACGTCCGAGTAGACCCTGACAGACCCTGACTCATCACAATGGTGTAGCTGTAACAGCACAAGCTGTACATAATATGTATGCATTATGTAGAGAGCAAAATCCTCCTTCTCCTTCAGCTGGTTACCATATTCTGTCTTCATATCTTACTTCTTAAAACAGGACAGATGGCAGAAATCATGCACTGTTGTTCTTTTCATTTGCCACGCCAATCCTGGATAATCGAGTGAGTCAGTCACCAGGAGATAACTCTTTTTCTCAGAGGAAAGGGTTGAATTTCATCTGACCACTAAGCTTCAGCTTGCACTTGAGGTTCTAATTTTCTTCTGGTCTTAGCCCATTTCTTTCTAGCTCTGGCACACACTGCCCTAGTAAGTACATTTATTACCTCAGTAATTCCTCTGGGGGCTGTCTTACTTTCACTTTATATCTGGACTCACATAAGCATCTCCCCATTTTAGAAGGAAACATTTATTAGCCTCTGATGGGAGTTTCCTGTTCCATCTCTGACTCCCATTGTCCGCTGTTCTTCAAAAGCAGGCTAACAAGTTGCACACTCATGGGCAGCCCTTGCTTGTGGCATACAAGGGCTGGTAGTGCTCTGCAGGCGTGAAGAAGATACATATGGGGCTGAAGAGGCGTCCTGGGTTTTCTTCTGATCCTGTTTGCAAACCCTTGTTTGGCTGCCCACACATGCAGTCATACAGGACCCTTACTCTGCAGTACCATCCCCCCACCAGTGGCACTTGGTGGCCCCGTTCATGCTCCTTGTTCACCCCCTTGGGACTGTTGCAGGCAAGGTCTGTGAAAGTCTCCATCACCCAAGGGTTCCTCAACTGTGAGGTTGATCTTACTACTCTGGGACATTTGAACAGTAGAGGGTAAGCCTGCTATATCACAAAAATGGGTATTTCTGCTGTAATTTCTCAAGTTCCTAGCAAATTATCTTACTTGAGAACATAGAGGGTTTTTCCTGGAGGTTGTGGGTCACCACTGCATATTCCTGTTTCTTCAGGTCCACGCTGCAAAACTCCTCAGGGCAGCAGCTGTTTGGTAGAGCTGGTACTGTACAAAAGCAGTTCAGCCTTCCTCAGTGCTACACAGGAAACTCTGTGAACTTCCCCAACCATAGCACAGTCAGATTATCAGAGGAGGTAAAAAAGTATAATTGCTGTACAATAAAATTGCATGGATTTACTCCATCAGAAGACCGGGACCCACTCTAGGAACAAGAAAAAGTTTTCAATATATGGTCTGTTTCACTAGAAAGCATTCAAAGTGTCTCATCCACATCAGCCTGCTATTTTTTACTTCTATGGAAGCAGGCAACATTTATATTCAGTTGCTCACTTATAAATAAAAAACATTTTTTACATGGGTGAATTGGAGTGCCCTTTCTTCAACCTCCTCCTCTTTTGGATCCCATTATTTTATATATTACACACATGTTCTGTCAGCGAAGCTCACTTTGTTATCTGAAACATCTGTGGTACCCTGCTGTGGAGAAGGCCAACACTGCTGCTGCTGTTGCTGCCTGTCTTTATTAGCCACCGATTTGCTGATGGAGCCCGGGTCGCCTCTGCAGTGCCGGGGCTGTGCAGCAGAAACAGTGCGATGCTGTGAACCGGCACAGAAGTCCTGATGGCTCACAATTTGGCCACTAAGATGTAAATCCAAGTTTTCATATGTGCGATCTTGCAAGTACCAATTTTTATATTTCTAAAGAAATTTATGTGAGCTTACGTGTCAGCTGAAAGGGTAACATGCTTGCAAAGAAGTTACATACTCATCAAAACAAAAGGACCTGAGGCTCTCCCAAGGTCTGGCTTTTGAGCAGCCATGATATTTCTTATTTCTTGGCCACGTGAAAACTTACCTGGATTGATCTATTTTAGCCTTATTTTCAGGTGCCTTTTTGCAGTCTTAGTCCTAACATAGTGCACAGCCTATGAAACTCCCTGGGAGCTACTGGTAAAGATTGTTAAGGTATAGAAGATGTATGGATTTCTCATGGGCCAATGACAAGATTTTAAAAGATCCACTTACAGATGAAAAATCTGTCTACATTCCTTAAATAACACTTGTAGAGATAAGATGTTCAGGTCACTTGATAGAAAGTGAAGCTATTTCTATGTATTTAACATGTTTACTTTCTCCAAATAATAGCACCCTGGTAAAACCAGCTTAACCATTTCCCCTCTGAAAATCAAAACCATCTCATCTTTATATGGATTTCTTATGCAACAGATAAGTAAAACACACTCCGCTTTAAGAATCTGAGAAATATGATTGTTAAACCACAAAATTTAACAAGAACATTTAGGGGAAGATGCAACAACGGAAATACTAACACGGACTAGATTTCCAGCTGATGGCATTCCTTTTATGGGTCTACTGTTTCAAGAAACAACTCTCTAATACAAAGCTAAGACAATGAGATAGTAAAGGCAATTCTCTCCCTTAAAAAAACAAAACAAAACCAAACCAAACCACCATTACTGATGGCATAAAAACCTGAGGTGAGTTCCAAGTCCCATAAGTAAACTCAAACCATCTTTTTGTAGGTTTTCAGGATCTTCCTAGGACTCTGGGCCTGGTTCAGAGAATAATAATGATATGGAAACGCCATGTGACTCCTGTCACAAATCTTTTACATGCAACTCAGTACACATGTGTGTCCAATTCAGAATTCGAAATTGAAGACTTATGTGGAGATAATTATAAATAAAAAGGAAACACAGCTTTTGGGGAAGGAAAAAAAAAAAAGGCAAAAAATTCCCCCCCCCCCCCCAACAAC
>JAOEHY010023692.1:0-20050 GCA_025447955.1 Psilopsiagon aurifrons | reverse complement strand
TCCCTAATGAAGAGTCCCTCCCCAGCATCCCTATAGGCCCCCTTCAGATACTGGAAGGCTGCTATGAGGTCTCCATGGAGCCTTCTCCTCTCCAGGCTGAACAGCCCCAACTTTCTCATCCTATCTTGATACGGGAGGTGCTCCAGTCCCATGATCATCCTTTGGACTGTTCCAACAGTTCCATGTCCTTTTTATGTTGAGGACACCAGAACTGCACACGTCAGGATTAGATAACAGTTATCTTTAAATACTTGATGCCTCATTACTGATTCTGTGGTATTACTCTTAAATGTTTCACAGAAAGCCTAAATGACTGTGCTTTTGCAACCCTGGATAATCTACTACCTTTTGGGGCAATCTTTTCAAGTGTCTCACCACCCTCGTTGTAAAAAAATCTTTTCCTTATATCTAGTCTTTGTCTACCTTCTTTTAGTTTAAAATCATCACTCCTTATCCTGTCACTAGACGTAGCAGTTGGCATCTTTAAATCAAAGTCCCCCTGTGCCTCTCCTGTTCAGGTTTCTTTTTGGTGATGATGCAAAAATCACCGTAGACAACTGCTGGGAGAGAAAAGGATCCATTTCAGGTGATAGCTTTTACCTGGGAAAATATTTGTGTATCTTTTCACATCCTTTTTTCCAGGGCCTATTTGTCATTTCAAGTCATGAGTATTGTAACTGGGCTGAGTTGATGGCCTGGCTTGTAGCATCAAATCACTGGAGAGCTGTTGCAAGGTCAACAGAAAGGGTGTTTGTATCTTAACCTTGGGTAGAGGCTGGCAGCTTCCTTGGGGCAAATATTTCAGCCCTGCAATAGTAGTGGGAGAGTCCATAGTTTATTGCAGGGCATTGGAGTTTCTGTAGGAGCACAGTGGCTGCACAGAGGATGGTCCTGCCTTGTTAAAATGATGCTCTTGGGATGAAAGGAGCTGTGTTCTAGGCTGGCTGCGTCACCTAGGACAAGTCACTGCATTACTTTGCACCCTGTCAGTGCTTCTCGGTTTGGGTAGTACCTCTCCCAGCTGCCAAGGGAAGTGAAGAATGAAGCAGTATTTACCAATCTCTTACATTCCTTGATGGAAGCTACACTATAAAAATTTTATGATGTTTAAAGTGATGGTGTTACTTAAGGATAATAGCAGCAAGTGATATATAGCTGCTACAGTGTGATTTCACTCCCTGCTGGTAGCTGCCCTGATACCCACTCACAGGTCAGTGCTTCAGCCAATAGAGACCGTGTGAACAGGCAGAAGTCAGTCTGTACTCTCACCTGCCGTGTTAGCATGGAGACCAGATGAACTTAATGGCTAGTTTATAAATCCTCTGAAGGGTTGTGTTTTCTTTTGCCGGTTGGCAGCAGCTGTTGATGCGAATAGCAGCACGTTTGGGTATGCTGCCTGCATTAACTGTATGAAGTGTTAAGGCAATGAGCGATGGGCCAGTTAGTCACCTGGAAATTGAAAGACAGCAATGCACTTGTGAAGTTCAGTACTTGTGTGGGCCTTGTTGATTTAAAATAAAAGTGAACTGCAGAGCTAAAATGCAACCTGAATTCATCACAGATGTCTGTGCTGAAGAACTTCCAGACAGGTTTGTCTGAGAGGGATCATCTGTCATCACTGCTCTGCTCAGACAAAAATGACTTAAGTGATCGTATTGCCCAAATCTCTCTTAAAATGTTTTCACTGGATATCTTAATGCAGCCCCTGAGGTGAAGGGAGCATGATTTCTCAGTGTCTTATATCCTATCTGTCTGGTAAGGGAAAAGTGGCATATTACCAGGTCAGAGTGTACCATTTCCACCTGTTTTGTGTTTGCTGCAGCATGGCAGCAGATCTGGCTCTCTGTGGTGACATGGGATGAGCTGTTCTGGGCTACCTGCAGAGTATCACACCTGACTTAGTGGAGGAATTAATCTCATATCTGAAATGAACTCTATTTTTTATTGACTCTGTGGGTTTCCTGTAGGATTTGCTAGCTAGATATCTATTGTTTGGAGTAATGTGGCTGAAACAGAACAAGAAAGCTAATAATATTAGAACTGTCTGTGCCTATCCATGTGTCATGGATTGACTCAGTATCCCAGAGCAGATCTATTCATAAGAGTAAGAAAATCCCTTTTCTTATGCTGTTTTGTCACAGTTGCACTTACATATGCCCTGCATGTAGACTTGGTTCAAATAAAGATTCAGTTCAAATTTGTAACATAGACATTCTCCCCAAAACAGTGCAGTCTTTTTGCTCCTAAATCTTTTTAAACTCACTCTGGTAATCAGTCTTTTGTATTGTATCATCTTGTGTTATAATTTCAGGGAGCAAAGGGTCCTTTCCCTTAGCCCTGATCAGTGTGCCTTTATGATCTGAAGACAGTAGTCTGCCAGTCCTTTCTGTGCATGAGAGGAGCAGTATTACTTATAATAAAAACAATATAAGGCTCAAGGCTCAGTAGTTCAGAATCACTGTTAGAGTTTACAGCTTTCTTTAATACAATGCTCCTCTCTTCCCCCTCCCCCCAATTATTTTATCTGTAAAACTTAAGGGCAATATGAAACACTGTGCTTTTGAGGGTTATCCGAGAGGTTTCTGGCTTGCTGTGGAATTGCAAAGACTTGTAGGTCCTAAGAAATCATCCCAAAAGCAGATATCCCTTCTTGGCTTCACAGTGTACTGCTCTCTCTCTGCCCAAATAAGGTATGTGGGTACTATCGCCAGAGTTGGGATTCACACAGACTCTTATATTGTGATTCAACAAAGCCCATCCATGCTTTTAAGAACAAATAATTTTCTGGTAGTCTGCAGGACTCAAAAGCTGGAATTTAGGCAGAAATGTAAGCATCTTGTCTAAAAAGTGGGAAGGAAAAAAATCTTCCTGTATTCTGATAATACACTTGCTGTAAAACCCGTTTGCATACCCATGATGAATCGTTTCAGGGGAGCTCTTTGCTGTTGGAATAATTCTGGTTAACTAAACACTATTATTAGTGATAATAATGTTGGACAAAGAAAGTAGTTTTGACAAAATGAAAGGACATGGATTATGAGATGTTACAACTGCTGAAAAATCTGTTTTTCTGTAAGGGGAGTCAACACAGCATAGTATCCCCAAAAGGTTGAAAAAGCATCTGAATATTTAACTAGATGAACTTCTCAGGACTGTTTTTTGACACCTGACTTTGCTGTGCTGGTCCAGAAGGTGGTGGTGGGATGTTTGAACGGATGTTTGGCATCTTTGACTAGTTTTAGAGTTCCTACCTGTCAATATTTAGGTGATTTTGAACATTGCTCCTATTAAGTAATTAGTTTTGTAGAGCCATAGGGAGTTCATAATCATATTATGGTATTGAAAAGCTGTGTGCAGTTCTCAGTTACTGTATTTCAGTTTTTAAGACAGGAGAACTGGAGAATTTTATAGACTTGGGCTGATAAATGTGAGTCATTCTTTGGTGAAACTGAACTGCAGCTGCCTCTGATCTGGGTTGTAGGAACTGAACTGGGACACAGGAGTTTGAACTTTGACTCGGACAAAAATTGCTAGCCTCTTTCTTAGGCTTGCAAGTGGTGGGGATGGTGATCTTGCCATACGTTCGAGAGCCTACCCCCAAGGAGCCCCCTGCATGGGAGGTCTGACAAGATAAAGCACAAAGTGGTAGAGCTTCAGGCATTTCTCTAATATTTTTTAATTTCTGTAACATCCAACTGGATCTAGCATAGGAATCCTTCAAGATGGGACCAGGTCACACAGCTTTCCTGTGTGTTCCATTTCAGTCTTGTCTCCAAAGGATTTCTCACCTCAGGGAGGATCAGTACATTCAGTTGACATTTTTAGCTCTCTGCCTTTCTTCTCCTTTGGGAGATGCCAGTGTAATAAATCATCAGAGTGTAGAATTTAAGGGATCTTTCCTTCCTTTTTTTTTTTTTTTCCCCTTTTTTCTTCCTTTAAATACAGAAAAAATCAGAGGACCAATGTTGAGTATTTTAGCTTCGCTTTTGCACTGCTTGCTCCCTTGGCACGAAGACTTTGTAAGGAAGTGTTTTGATTTGTTTTTTCCCTCACCACTTCCCCTCCCCCTCACTGTGATTAGGGCAGTTGCTATCCTAATGCTCCAATTTGACATCTTTGAAAATACACATTGCCTGTGTTTAAAAGGTATTTCATCTGTTTCAAGTGTGAAAATTTCCGAGCCAGTAAGGATGTGTACCACAGCAGTTCACTGTCAGATATGGTGACGACACCACTCAGCCCTGTACAAGATGATGTATTCTGGAGCATCAATCCAAGTGAAGAACAACCTCCAAAGGTATGTGGAACTCTGGGTGTTTGGCACTGTTGGTGGTTAGTAGCACTCTGCTCAGTTTCCTTGTGCTGTGTAGGATCCATCCTTTGGACTTTACGAAACTCAATAAAAATCTCATTGCTTGTACATTAACTCGGTCTCAGTAATCTAGAAAGAAGAGATGAATTCATAAGCAGGCCAATATTCTGAATGTATGTATATAATACCAGCAGGATCTGCAAGTGTGCACATGCTTCTTTTGTTAGACCACGTAAATATTTGTACCTGTCTCTGTGAAAAATCTGGCTTGTTGCAGAAAGGCTCCTTATTCTATGTAGTTCAGGTGATGGGGTATTTCTCTTTTTAACAGAACTGTTAGGAACAATTACAAACATATTTGTGCAGGGATGTGTATGTGCATGTGTGTGTATTCATTTTATTACTTTGCAGCTGGGAATGTTTGTGTGTGTCTCTTCCCCCAGCCCTTTGATAGCAACACTGTAATCCACCACCTAGGGAAAGCTGCCTTAAATGACTGCAGATGCGTTTCCTTGTCTGCTTTAAATATTGAGCAAGAATAATGCTGACTCTAAGGAAAGGTGTGATCCTCTTGCAGTCTGCACCCTGGTAGATTGCACAGGCTTGGAGCAAATCAGAAGCACCTTCTGCTGACTTGCAGCTTCCAGTGTTGATATCACAGAAGACCTCCCCACAGGTCCCACTGTAGCATTACTTTATGTTCGTTAGTCTTATTTTTGCACTGGTACAGGGTGTTAGGCTTATTAATTATTAATTAAATAGGCTTACCTAATTTAGGCTTACTAACTGAGTGCAAAATATCAGTAGCAACCTTAAAACGTTTTATTAAATTCTTAAGGTTCCAGAAAGGACAACCTCTAAATTTTACGGCAGGGACCAGCCTGGCCATCAGAGGTGTCTTTCAAGGTAAGCATTTCAGTATTTTATGCTTATACTGATGCTGATTTACTGTCAGTAGGAAAACTAAAACAGGTTATTTAAAAATGAAGCCATAACCTCAGTGACAAGAGAACTGACATGGGTTCATACCTCATTTAATAGCAGATAAAAATATTTTGACTTTTGTGTCAGTTTGTTCACAAAAATAACTAACCAAACTTTGTGATTTTAAACCTGAAGGAAGTGTCTAAGCCAGCTTCCTTGTAGTGATTGAAATAACTGATGTAAAGAGAAACAAAATTCTCATAGGTCTCCTCCTCCTTTACATGCAAGCTAGTTCTGTCATCTGCTGGAAAGCAGTATTTTTAATGTGTGAGAGCTGTCCCATCTGTAATAATTCCTGCAATGAGCTATTTCATTTGGCTTAGCTTGTTTGGCATGCCTGAGCATGTTAGATGCAAGTTGTGCATCTGCTTCCTAGTTAACAGGCAGTGTGTTGGGCATTCGTTGAACTTGCGATTTGGTGATGCTCTTTTCCCTTCACATAAGAGCAAGTGGCTGCTGAAAGTGAAGGTTACTCAAGATAGTTAACCTAGGCACTGGTGGTGGCAGGTGGGAGTGATGCTCTTCAGGGCTCCCTGCTCTTGCAGATGTTCTACATCTGCACCAATGCCATTGGTTGCAAAAGGGAGTTAGGTGCCTGGATACTTCAGTGAGTAGGGGTCTGGCACCAACTGCCTGTATAGGCAATCTCAGCAAATGAAGCTTGCAGCTTTGTTTTACCTGATAGTAGCTTTAACAAGCTTCTCTGTAGATGTATCTTCACTATTTTGGCAGTCTGCCCTTAAAGCAGACTATTTTCATATCCCAGGAGAAAATACCAAGGATGCAGAGAGCTCAGCAATAAAGGGAAGCTCCTATTGGATGTCTACTGAGGGAACATAATGCTGTGAGAAACTAGCATTGGAGAGACTTGAAAGTGAAGTAGATTTAGCTGACAGAACAAAATAATGTGTAGTGATGAGCCAGAGTCAGAAACATCTAAATAATTTCCAAGTGAAGTCAAGCCCTAAATGCTCTCTACTTAGGAATTAAGTGAGGCAAAGCAGAAAAGAACCATGCAAGTAAGCCACAGTGTTACAAGTGAGTGGCTTTAAGCCTAGTTTTCTGCCACTGGCTTGGCAGCTTGTTTTACTGTCCAAAGCATTCCTTTCTCCATCGATAAGTGGATGACAATATATCTTGTCAGAGAGTACTGGAGCATGTTTGTTTATTTGTAAAGGCCATGAGATGTTGGAATCAGGAGTGACACAAATCTGAAGAGGCCAAGGGAGGAGTACATATAGTAGGATATTTTGTAATCACTTAAGAGTCTCTGTAATCTCCCAGAATGACTACTCAGAGGAAATTGTCCCCTCCATCATCTCTCACTACTGGGGGGCCCTGCTTGGAGCAGCAATGAATATGAAATTTGTTTATTGGGAGTATTATACCGTGCAGTAGAAGCAGGGAACTCAACTCTGTGGCTTAAAGGCCCATTCCAGTCTGTGTTCCTGCATGCAAGGTACTCTCATCTGCTTTTTGTCTTTCTGTTTAGTAACAGTCATCAGCCATCCCCCGGGGGACAAGCTCTGAAGCTAAACAGCAGCAGCAGCACTTCTGGCAACAAGGAGTGGGAGATGGGATCTCATCAGAGCAGCTGGTCAACCTCAGGTGACTGCTAAGTCAAAAATCCATCAGTCTAAATGTGCAAACTTCCTATCAGATGAAACAGGCTTCAGCAGGTTGCCAAGTGCTGCATTACAAATGGGGTATTTTTCTTAATGATGTCTTCTGGTGGTGGGCTTTTGAAAGCCCTCTGGGTTTTATGGTTCCATGTTCTTAAAACATAAGTACTTTTTCTTTTGAGTCAAAAAGTAACAGTAAACAGATTTCCATATAGGAAATTTTAATTGCCTCAATTAAGAATTGAGAAATATCAGTTCTGTTCTGCTTACTGACACCACCTGAAACTCAGCAGAGCCAACATTACAGATGTATGCCACTACTAGGGTTCACCCACTGGCATTTTCTGCATAACCATATGCTGCTTTTTTGCATTGCCCACTTGATAGGATGATACAGATCAGCAGTTTATGTACACTGCTATTTCTGTACTCTAATAATGTACTGGCTGAAGGAAGTGTGAGACTGCACAGCACCTTATGATACATTCCTACGATAGTCTTTTGTTTGCAGAATGATAGTGGAACTGAAAAAAAAAGACAAATGAAGTTAAAAGGTAGAGATACTCTCATCAAATTGAAGAAAAATGCAACACTGTCGGCTTTCTTGCTATCACTGGTAGAGGTGTAGGAACACAGTGGGCTTGCTCATGATTGTGCAGAATTTTTCCAGTACAAACACTGTTCCAGAGAGAAGATCAGAGATTGTGGCAGATGGGGATATGGAGCAGTAGTGGACAGCTTTGTTCCTCTGTTGTTACTCCTAAAGGTGTTTTCTGTGGATCAACTGTAGGGCAGTTTCTTCCCTAGCTCTTGGCAAGTGCAGTGGCGTGTTGCAACGCTTTGCCTCCAGCTTGACTGCTAAAGATGGGGGACATGGAGAATCATGTCCAATTCAGAGCAGTGTTCTGAAACCGCACCAGTGAGCTGCTGAGGTAATTTATTTTTAAACTGAGCTCACACTGTTAATTTACAAGCCCTTGATAAATGAAGAACAAATTACTTATTTATTACACTTACACAGTTGAGCCAGTTTTGCCTTCACTAACTATATAGATTAGGAAGCTTTGCTTCAAGAGGAACCTAAAACACAATTTAAACTGCTTGGATTTTGTTTCTTTTTGCTCTTATGTCATTTTGTATTTGAATAACAGCATAGAGATTAACAACGTGCAGCATCCCAGATCAATTTTGCAGTGTTTTCGTGATGTGCTCCTGTGCTATTTTGGCATGAGGAAATGAAAACCTCACCAGCAATGGAAAAAATAGAAAACCTCTCTTGTGGTTTAAACTGTCTCCTTGGGTTCTTAAGTGTCATTAAATTACAGTTAGTTCTGGCATATGGTGTTCCAAAAAGAGTTTGTTGCTTTCCCAAACCCGCAGGGATAATAAATTGGGCAGGAAAGGCCTATAAATACTTTAAAGCTAATATTTCTGCTGAGTTGCTAAGGTACGCATTGACCGATAAGGAGTTCTAAAGTTTAAAAGCTTTGAAAACTGCATGAGTATATGAAGCCATTGTGATAAACCTATCTAAATTACTAAACACAAATTCGAACTTGTATGAGCTTCAATTCCTCCTCCTTAACTTGCAAGGAGTCTTGTTGGTAGTGGTGGGAGAGGAGAAATCGCTGAACAGAATAGACTTTGAGCTGGCTGGTGTGTCCCAGTGGCAGGGTGAGGGTACATCTGCTTGTATCAGGAATTGTGCACAGCAGACAGTATCTCTCCAAGGCAACTTTTGCTCTTCCCAGGTAGCTCTGTTGGTAGTGAGGTTATTGAAAGGCAAGATTCACTTCCTTACTTGCAAGCATCCCTCCTAACATGGCATCAGCACATGCAGATGGACTCCAGCTCTTCTAGTCTTGTTTGCTTGGGTGTTCGGTAGCTGTCCAAGCACAGTGGCAAGTGTAGGTCCCCATGCCCCTAGGGAGGGAAGAGTAGTGGCACCAGCACCTTACATTGGGCAGTGTCACAAGGTGACAACTGACACAGAGTTGGCTCCCTGGGACAGCTCTCTGCAGATCAGGGCTGTTGTTACCTACTTCCCCACAGGCAGAGTGGAAGTGGGAGCTGAGAAGAGATGCTGTGTGCTCCAGGGGAAGCAGGGACTGGAGGGTTGTTCTCCCTGTGTTGCCATGGGAAGTGGTGAATCCTCTTCTGCTTTTAGCTTGACCCCCATGCTCATGAGTTGAAGCCTAATGCAGCTGTTTGACCTCAGTCCAGTTGGGTTTAGAGAATCAGTCTGGTTTTGTGCAGCAGTTTTATGAAAGCCAAATCTCAGCAGCACATCCGTTAACTCATGAATATGTGCAGCTGGGGCCCAGGCTCCTGTACCCTCTCCCTGACCTGCCTGTCTGCAGCCACCTTTAATGCTGGAATGTCAATAGCAGCTCCTAATATGATGAGCTGTCTCCCCTCAGAAAGAGGACCAGAGGAAGAAATTAGCATGGCCTTACCCTTTTGCCTTCCAAGCTGCCTTCCAGTCCATGGAATGGGTGCTCATCGGGAATACATTGCCAAGGTTTTGGTTTGCTTGTCTTGCTCTTGCAGCATTAAGCTACATCAGTATCAGTACATATACCTAATATTGTGGCATCCAGAACCACAGGGAAACAAGCAAAAAGATTTCCTTTCACGAAGAAGTTAGCCAGCCGAGGCTGGTGTCTGCTCTGGGGGTAACTGTATGTGCTTGTCTTATTGGTCCCTTCTCTCACCCTTCTGCACGTGCATTGAAAAAAATACGCTTTTTCCTTTTTTCCCAGGGAATGCAGGACCAGCCAAGGCAGAGAACACTTTGTCCCAGAACCATTTGCAGCTGCAGAAGAAGCCAGAAAAAGTTTCTCATCCAGGCCACGTTGCAGTAGGTTCTTTTAAATCCATCGATATTTTTGCTCATCATTTTCAGTGAGGGTACGTCCGTGCAGACAGCTCCTCTGTCAGTGCTGGAGTTCACTCACTAATGAGTCTACCTGAGAGGCTGCTTGGGACTGGCTCGAGCTTACTGCTGCGTTAACATGTCCATGTCTGACTTGTGTCCAGCCCAGGTCATCGTCAGAGTTCTCTTTTCCTGAACTTGTCTGATCATAAATCTTTAGAAGGAAAAGGTCTGTCTTTAATATTTCAGGAGGTCATTGATCACTTGTCATGCAGCCCAGAAGTCAAGACCATGCCAGTCGCATGTGCAAATATCCAGTGTGTAACTGCCTGGAATATGTGCTGCCAGTCTGTGACACGCTCAAGATTGTCCTGGGTCTGTTTGCTGATCAAAAGGAATGATTGCTATTATTGCTGTTTTTCTTTCTTATTTACTGAGGCATTTCTTATCTTTGTGGTGGTTGGGGTGGGGAGGGGGAGATGCCTATCGGACAACTGGAGCCCATGGTACCTTGTGCAAGAGCTCATACACAGGATGTTCGAGATCACATGTGGGATGCTTGGCATTTTAAAACTTCACAGGCAGGCCTGGGTGGCTCCAGGGGAAGCAGAGTGGGACAGCAGGGGACAGCTGAAGCTTACTGGGGTCCCAAACTCCTCCTGGCTTGTCAGGGACTGAAGGTCTGATGAAGACTCTGAGCTTAGGCCATTGCCAATACTGTGGGAGGCCTATACATGGACTTCTGTATGAGTGGGGTGTCTAACTGCCCTGTGGGTGTGATCATGGGTGTGCTGGTGTTGCCTTTCCAGCCTAAAGCTGCTCTGTACATGGTCTATGCAGGCACAGCCTGGGCTCAGGCATGGCCTCACAAGCTTCAAGGTAGTCCAGGACTGGAACAGAACTCAAGCTGGTGTAATCCTTTAGTCCTGGTGCAAAACACTCCTTTTCTTGCGTGAGAAAGGAAGTACTTCTGTGCTCCTGCAAAGTGCAGAGATTGGATCATAAATGTTTTGAGATGCAAAATAACATACTGACTGAAGTTAGTCACCATTTGGCTTTTGTGAGAAAATCGTGTGTTTTATTCCTGAGTGAAACACCTGCTTGTGATGGATCAGCGAAAGCACCAACTTTCTAATTAAGCCTTTTTTGGTGTGGAATTGACAATAATTATATTTGGGGCAATAAAATACTGCATGTGCTGTTTAGCGATGAGTTCTCCATGAGAAAAAATGTCAACTGAGTTTTCTTTACACAGAGTCCACCCTCCTTTGCCAAGGTGAAGGACAGCGCCAACTCATTCTTAAAAGCAGCAGACTATTCTTCATCAAGTGATGAAGTCAGCAGCAGTGATGAGGATGACATGAACCACACGAGGTTTGCTTCATGTCTTTTCTTAATTACTATTTCCTTCCTTTGTGTTAGACATTTCTAAATATCTGGAGGAAGTTGGCATACATGCATACTGCCTCCCTCTGAAGTTAATATCAATCATTTATGTCAGTTGTAATTAAGCAGTTTAATTGCACTGTAATGAACTCCCGGGGGTAAACGTTTGCTCCATCAGATGTGTGCAGCGTAATTAGCTTTGATGACTTGCTGCCCTGGGACAATGAGGAAATGTCTTGTTTTAACTGAATGTCAATAGGTAGTGCTTTTATAGGGATTGCTTCACATTGATCTATGTTTAATAAATTTCTGAAAATAAAAAAAGGAGAGGGAAGGAAAACTGTACCCCTTCATGCTAAACACTGGTTACAGCGAAAAAAACAAGGCAGACATGACCCATGTGTGCAGGTAGTCTGCTTGCTCTCAGAGAAACAATTACCGCTGAAAAGCTGATTCCTTCACCAGGGCTGTTTCTCTCTACCTTTCCAGTTTCTGTTGTTGATTTTGTGACTGACATCTTGTGGTGTTTTACCTGTCATGCAAAACACGTATTCTGCTGAGAAATAATGGAGTATGAGTAGCTTGCTGGTCCAGATGAAAGAGTCGGGGTCAGTTGGCCAGCCCTGCTGTTTGGAACAGCAAACAGAATTATGTTTAGTATTGATGAATGAAACTTCTAATTTTCTTGCAGAGAAACCTCAGTTTATTTCAAGTTCTAGGATTTATTTTGAAGGGCATCACAGGCCACAGATCTCTCTTCAGTGGGGCTCTTGTTCTTCTGGCATAATAGTACACGCAATTTTGTCAGTCTTTAGAAAAAGGTGCACAGATTTGTAGCACTGTTGGTGAGCTTTTGCACTGGCCTCGTACCAGCCCTTTCCCCTGTGCTGCTCTGAAGAAAGCAGAGTTTTTCTGCCTGCATATGCTCCTGATTTACATTTCTGAAGTTCATTTTCAAAGCTGAGGGATGAGGAGGGAATTGTCTTTTTACTGTATTGACTTTGTTTTCTTACTCCTCCTCTTCCGAACCACCTTACTCTGATCTGTAAAAAGTTTTGTTCACTCTAGGTCATTGAATTCATTCTAGACCTCAGAAAGATTCTATGTAAAAGTACGGGTTTGCCCTGTAGCAATGAATTTGCTGTGTGTTAGATTGCTGTGATCCTTGCATGCTGTAATGATTTGAAGGAGTGGTATAGGAGTAGGACCTTTGGAAGTCCACATGTGTTACTTGTGCAAAGTCCACAAAGCCTTGTGCTCTTTCACAACCATCTGAAGTTGGCAGTTCTCTGCCAGACCTCCTTCATTATCACATTGGGCAGCATTAAAAAGAAAACAAAACCAAACACAGACACTTACATAAAAAATAAAAAACCAAAACCAACAAAAACCCCCACCAACACCCAACCAACCAAACCCACAAAAAACCAAACACCCGAACCAAATAAACCAAAACCAAATCTTTACACTGTCCTATCAGTTGGCACGTGGCACTGTAGACCCCTTCACACCAGCATCCTGAATCAAGCCAGTTTTGTAATTACTGGAAAGGAGATGGAAACATAATAGGCTTAAATGAATTGCAGTAATAAAGAAATGGATATAAATACATAAGTGGAATAAATAAATAATATGGGGTAGAAATGCACAGAAATGGGGCCAGAACCTCACTTATGGAAGTTTGAGGTAGTTTCACTTGGGTGTAAAAGTTTAAAATGCAAAGATACCACTGGTTGTGTAGGAAGCAATGCTATGCTGGGGTGTATCACAACAGCTGCTTGCCACCTTCTTACTCTTTCTTTAGGTATGTGCTTTCGGTCACTCTTGAAGACAGAATACTGGGGTAGGTGGGCTTTTGGCCGCAGCCAATCCATTAGCAATTAGGTTCTTCTGCCTATATATGCACTGGGCAACATTTTGTTTCTTTTGTATGCAAGGTGAGGATGCCCGTGTTTTGGGAACTGATTCACAGTATGAAATTCCAGTGTAGACAGTCCCAGTAGGCACTGGCAGAGAGTTCCCTGATACCCCCTTGCAAGTGCAGCTGATGCTCTTTCTCTGGAGAGCAGGGTAGCTTGTAATTAATTGCACCCCACAGGGTAGTGCCTGAGGGGAGACAAGTTTTGAGGTAGACGCTTCTCAAACGACAGGTTGAGGGACCAGCTCTCACTTGCGTGAGCTAGGCAGTGCCTGAAAAATGATGGGTGAGATGCAGGGACTTGAAGGGATGCTCTCCATTAAGGTGGGGAAGAGTTTCCTGCTCTGTGTGAGTGGTCTTTGAGCTCAAGTCCGTTCAGGCACCTCCACAGACTCATCAGCTTGCTTTTTTGTAAGAGCCTATAAGTGTAACTAGTGAATGTTAATGATGCTCCCTTTAGAATGTGTATACATGGGTTGTTTTACTTTGGGGGGGGGATGGGGTTGGCTCTTCCCCCTCCCCAGCCCCCCAGTGTAGTTCTGTTCATTAATTGGAGTTTGTTACCAGGCAACTGCTAAGCAGCAGAGTGGCAGATTTCTCAAGGACAAGAGTACCAGACGGAATTGAACTGAATCCCCAAAGCACCATTGGAGAACAGAAGGTAATTTGGCCATTTGTAAGGGAGTGGGTATAGTTGTGTGGGGGGGAGTCAGATCATTAACGTGCGTGATAAATGCTGCATCCTTTTCTCCTCGGCAGCATTTTCACTCTGAAGCCCTGCTCTGACATTGCAAATTATAGCTATAAGCCTTGAAAAAATGCGTAGTCTCAGGTTTTGTGCTTTCTGTAAAAATGCTCACATTTAGGTATGAAATTGCACTTCTTTATTTGTCCTTGTTATTGACCTGTTAGTAGTTTCTGATGTCAACATATTTCTTGAAGGCACTGGGCAGGTTGCATAAAGCGATGCTGTGGATTATTGGTGGTGTGCATTGTAGCTGGTTTTTAAAATCTTGACATTTTTGATATCAGTTTAGAGAACTACCTCACTACTCAAAATATTACCAGGAGAGAGGAATCACCCTGATAGCTTAGCAAAAATACATGTCTCCTCATATGTCATTGTTGTGGTTCCTTCCTATCTGTAGTTTCTAGTAGAGACTTTAAGTCATGGGAACTTTCCCCTGTAATAAGATAATAGTGCAGAAGAGATGAATACAGATGAAACAGGGCAATGTTCTTTGTAAGAAAGGAAACTGTAAAAAATTGTAGTAATAAGACTTGCATTCTGCATCGGAGCACTTCTCACGTATTTCTTAGTGTCCTCTCGTTTCACAGATAGAGAAAATAAATTGCCATGAAAACGGTGCTTTCCTCAGAGCTGCTTTTGTGAGCTGTGGCAGGGCTGGGAACAAACAGGAATTTTCTTTACCTCTGGTATGACTTCTGAACTTCAGACCAGAGGGGCATCCTTCCTGACTGGGGAAGGAGTCTCACTTTGCCTTTGTCTCACCGTCCTTGAGGAGGAAAGACCCTGCTTTGGAGAAGGAATTTTAAACGGGCCATGAGCCAGTTTGGATTTTTTTTGGTTTGGTTTTTGTTTTCTTCTTTGTGGCAGAGCCACTCCAGTGCTTCCCCTTTCCTCTGATACGGGCTCTGAAAATAGGTTGCTTGAGGGAAAGGAGAAAGATGGGGTCTTTGAGGCCCAGTCTTGAGGATGAGGGAGGTTGGAGAAGAATGGAGGCCACAATTTCTGGTGAGTTTGTGGAGGACGGTGCAGGAGGGAAATAGAGATGACTGCCACCCCTCCTCACAAATGCTTCTGCCTTCCAGTCTTTTCTTCTCATAGAGACTCCTGTCCATTTCCCCCTATTTGTTGTATCAAGCACAGACATCCTGAGTCTCAATGGCTCCTTCCAGCATCCCTTTCCTGGCCCATCAGCATGAACTGGTTGAAGTGGTTAGGGTGTACCAGACTGCCCAAATGATTCCAACGGGGTTTGGTTCAGCTTAGCTGAATCTGACTCAAAACTGAACAAAAAAAGCCCCATACTGGCTTGATTCCCTAATGTCAAACACAGATGTGTATGTTTTGGTTTGGGTTTTTATATCTAAATTAATTGTAAAATACTTGAAGTATTGATTTGATTTTTTAGTTAATTACTTGGCTTTTAAAAGGCAAATGTCTTATTTACAAAGAGCTAGTTTTCATTCCCACCCCCCTGTATTTTGGCCAGCATTCAGAAAAGCTGATCTGATTTCAGGAGGCTGTTTATCAAAGTCAGTGCAACACACAGACTTGCCTTGAATTCAGCCAGCCAGAAGCTGCTTCAGTGTGGTGCTTTTTGCTTCACTGTAATTCAAGAGCAATATTGTAGTGCAGTGCTTGGCTCCTGTTCCAGTGCCAGTGGTGTTCAGGTACCCTGACTAATCACTGCCCTCCCCATCTGGGACACCGCTTGCTTCACACATCCCATCTTTCTTCCTCTTCACTAAATACAGGCCCAGAACCAAGAAGTCCCTCTGCCTGTGGCATAGCAGTATCTCTGGCAGAAGTACCTCTTGTCTGTAATGCTAGGACAAGTAATTTAATTCTGTCTCAAGTGTCTCTGAGGATAAAATTGCTTCTTTACCTGTTGTGGTGATGTCAATGGGGAACATTTGTGGAGAACTTCAGAAGTGGAACCCAGTGTTGATATCTCAGGTGTCTGCCACACACTGCTGTATTTATTTACTTTAACTTTTCCATAGGGTTTGTCATTATATGATGCATCATGTAGAGCACCCTCTCCTTGTATGCTCATTATTTATTGTCTGATGAACAAGAGTTGAATTGGACATATGCTAAATGTGGAGTTTAATCGCATGTTCTTGTGTGCAGGATCTAATTTTAGGTAAACAAATTTCTAGCACCCAAGAAGGCCTCTGGAGCATAAACAACCAGAACTATCTCCTGCCAGACCTCCTTCAGCAAAGCCAGATTTCAGACTCCTCTGTGAACCCACCAAAAGTGCCACTGACCAGTCCGGAACCTCAGAACAAACCTCTGAATAAGGTAAGAGATGAATTACAGACTGAATCAGTTGTACCATCATTGTCTTTCAGCCCTTAGGATCCTGAGATCAAGCCCCTTTTAACTCCATCTATCCTGTCTCTTTTTGAGATGAATTTTTTCACCACATCCCTTCTTTTCCTTAAAAGTTTTATCTAGGAGATGGTTTAGAAATCTTGAGCTTCTGGACATATTTCATTGTTCCACTTGTCTGCCTCCATCTCTCTCTCTGCTCACTTTTCTTTCCTTCCTTTTTTTCCTCCCCTTTTACACAAGCTGGAGGGGGCTTGTACCCTCTGGTCCTTTACCTGTCATGTCAGCAACACAGCACTCTGCCTCTGCTCATTATCCCTGGCTTTCTTCCACCCATATGTCAGATAGGAGTGCGCCAAAGGGACTTTAACTCTCCTGTGAGCACAGGCATCTCTTGAAGTGTGTCACTGAAGGCAAATAAACAGCTCTGTCAGGGGTCATGTCCTAAACTGCCTTGTTTGAGGCAACAGTGTCCTCCTTGCAGCAAAGAGATCTGAGCAATGCTTTGTTGCAGATGAGACAGCAGGGAATGATTGACATGCTCTTCTCCTGAGTACTGGTTATTTCAGTGTGGAACTGTGCCTGGCTAAGCATCCCAACACAACCCCCTGCTCAGGCCTCTTTTGTCACTGAATCTGCACCTACTGCATTAGGACTGTTCATCATGCCTGAGTATGCCACATGCCATTTCTTCCTAACTTCAGAGGCACCATACTGCTCTGTGCTGTCTGTTCCCCTAGCATCATCTTCCTGAAGCAGCTCTTGTTTTTCATTGTAGACCCCATGCACTGAAAGCACACCTTCAAAGAGCAGTACATCCTCTACAACATCGTTTACTTCATTCATAGATCCTAGACTTCTGCCAATCACCCCTCCCACCAGTCCAGTAGGACCTTCCTGTAGTTCTCGTGAGTATCCTGGGGTTTAGGGGCTTCTTGTTTGTTTGCTTGCTTGTTTTGGAGTAGGTAAGGCATATTGCTTGGAAATGGAAGCTGACAGTAACATCTCCAGAAACTGAAACTCTGCATCACAATGAATTTTCATTGAGCTGCTTTTGCCCTTCACCCAGAACTCTGCTGCTGTGTTACCACAGTGCTTACTCAAGAATGCCTGAGGAATTTTCCAGGTGTATGGTTTTTTGTTTGGTTTTTTTTCCCCTGGCTATGAAATGCTCCTGAGGTGTTTTCTCATCCTTCCCAGTTTTCTTTCATCCTGCCATAAACAGGTGAGATGTAGCCAAACACTTGCATTTTTCATAATTACATGTGTCTTTCATTCTAGCTTCTAGTGCAAAACCTGAGCCTGTCAGGAGAGAAAATGCACGGAAGGGCTCCGTTGTCAATGTCAACCCAACGAATATTCGCCCCCAGAGTGACAGTCCAGAAATTCGTAAATACAAGAAGAAATTCAACTCGGAGGTCCTTTGTGCTGCCTTGTGGGGTAAGCTCAGAAGTACTTGGGCATGCCTGTGGAGGGGAGGCAGCAGCAGGAGAGGCTGGCAGTGTGTGCCAGGCAGGTTTCACAGTTGTATTGCACCTCTCCTGTCAGGAAGTACGGGAGGAGATCACAGGGTAGATGCTTACATCACTCATGTGACACTGCCTTCCTGGTAGAACATAGCAAAGAGATGACTTAAGAGTTGCAAAGGATTTTGTGCATCAGAATGAGAAAATCGGGCACCAAAATGAAACTGTGCTTGTTGAAAGAGCCAGAAGTTGCAAATGTTTTAGTAGCTTATGCAGCTCATGATAGTTACTTCTGTCTCAGCTGCACAGGAGAATAGCTGATCACACTAAGCCCTGACCCACTGTAAACAATCCAAACCTGCAGACTTTTGCTGTTGTGTGTTAGGTATTCCAAGAATCTGAAGCAGGTTGGCATCAGTCTTTCCAAAAGCTTGGCTCCCTCAGGTTCTGGCTGTCAGTGCTTACTCAGAACCTCATTGGATCACCCTTTTTACAGAGTCTGTGTAAAACCCAGATGAGTGTGATCGGGCTAGTTTTCAATAACTATAGACCTTGTCCCAGTCTCACACTAGCTCTTGTGTTGTTTTGACCATCCTTCTACTTCAGAACAGATGTATTCTATGGGATTCACCCAGCCTTTTAATCCTCCTTGCTTTTTGAGTCTGGAATAGAAAATGAATGAAGTGGATGAAGCATTATCCAAAGGAAATGTAGATTTCCAGTGTACTGCTTCACAGATTTTGTGTAATGTGAGTTTGTAGGAGTCCAAGATTTTAGATTAAGCACAGAGCTGTGTGTCAAGATCTGTAATTAAATGTATGTTGAGGCTGAAGAGCACTAAGTCCTTTGAGCATCAGAGCATTGCTAGTAGAGGAGGTTGCTTGTTACAGCAGGATACCTCATGTCGTTTCTTTAGAAGCTGTTGATTAGGAGACATAGCTGTCATACCAACCAAATAATTTTTTACATCCTCTGATGTGAGCAACCCACTTGAGCCATTGCTTCCTTGGGAGCAGTTGGATTCCCTCCTTTAGTTTGGCATTTGAAAGCATTCTTGCAAAATACAGACTGTTTTTAAACAAACACTGGTTTCTTCTTGTAACAGTAGCCCTTCTTCCCACAGGTTTGGTCCTGTGTTTTGAGTATTGTATTGGAGAAAAAGGGAGTTATTTTTATTGATAGAGACTCTTAGGCAATTTAGTTGGATTTCCTTGGCCAGAGAGTGGTTCTGGACTGAGGCTTTTGAGAAGTTCAAGTTCGCAAAGCATTTTCCTTTTAGTTTAAATCAAGATTGACTTCAGCAGAAATATTCATCCTTCAAGTTACATGAGCATGTAAGTGCTCTTCTGGGTAAAAACTAATGGTGAGGTCCTTTTTCCATGTTTCTGGGAGGTAATCCACAGAGCAACAGAGAAATCATCAGGTACTGTTAAGTGAGACTAAATGAGAATCGGTTCTCAAAACAATGAGCACTCAGTGGCCTCTGAATCATTAGGTGATTTATGCAGTATCTTTTTCCCATGTATCAACAGGAGTCAATTTATTGGTGGGAACAGAGAATGGATTATGGCTGCTGGACAGAAGTGGACAAGGAAGAGTGTATTCACTGATTACTAGGAGACGATTCCAGCAAATGGATGTTCTTGAAGGACTCAATGTGCTAATTACTATATCAGGTTAGTTCAGCGACTAAAAGTATCTGACCTGCACTGGGGTTGGAAGCTATTAAAAAGAAGAATTAGGTTATAAACTAGGTTGCGGAATTTCCTCTCAGAGAAAACTACAGGGTTCTTGTTCATAGGAAAACTCTCCTGATTTTTTAACGTTTACATTCTCACTTCAGAGAGGCTTTAGGATACATCAGTACCTGGTTAATGTGTAAAATGGTTTGTGGGAAGTACAAAGTGTTTCATATCCTCAAAATAAACTGGTCCTCGGCAAGTTATAGTTCATCACTCTGCTTGTTTCTGTGATGGGTGAGCGTCTCTCTAAGTCCAATTCTATTAAAATATCATTAAATAACCTCATTCTGTTTTCATAGAATCATAGAATAGTTAAGGTTGGAAGGTACCTTAATATTATCCAGTTCCAACCCACCCTGCCATCAGCAGGGACACCAAACACTAAACCATGTCACCAAAGACTCCATCCAACCTGCCCATTCCAGTGCCTCACCATTCTCACAGTAAAGAACTTCCTTATATCTAACCTAAACTTTCCCTGTTTAAGTTTGAACCCATTACCCCTTGTTCTCTCACTGCAGTCCCTAACGAAGAGTCCCTCCCCAGCATCCCTATAGGCCCCCTTCAGATACTGGAAGGCTGCTATCAGGTCTCCACGCAGCCTTCTCTTCTCCAGGCTGAACAGCCCCAACTTTCTCATCCTATCTTCATATGGGAGGT
>JAOEHY010023689.1:4528-15388 GCA_025447955.1 Psilopsiagon aurifrons | reverse complement strand
GAAAAGACTATGAGAATCCTGCCACATAAGCTGCTAAAAACTTTGACTAGATTTATCTTAAATATACTTGGTAATTAAGTAAGTAAACATTATGGAAACCCAGTGTGCTACTACAAACTGTAGTCCTTTCTGATCTCAGCCTTTAAGGTTTATGAACTCCAGAGAACAGAAGAGTTGCCAAACCTGTGGCTTTTGTGACACAGTGGTGTGAGGCAGCATTTAAAATACCTGATGACCAAAGATTTTTTATATGCTACTGATATTTATGTGTTAGTGCTCCAGCTGAAACTGTCATCTGCAATTGTTTATCGTAATTGTATGTATAAAATTTAGTTACTCAAGTTTTTATTTTCTTAAATACGGGGATCAGTGTCTAGTCATAGTAAGTTTTTATGTGCTTTGTGCTGGATGCTTGAAGAAACGAAGACTGGTTTTCAGTCTTTTGTTTGTTTTATTTCCAAGTCATCACTGGTCCTTGTATTTTAGTGTTTGATGAGATGAAATGGGAGGAACAATTTTTCTGAAGTTTGGGCTGACTTAACTAAAAGTTCCTGCCTAGGTTCACTGAGTAAAGTAATCCACTATGTGGTTTTTTAGTTTAATTTCTTTGTTTATGTGGGAGCCGGGCTAGCAGTTGCTTTTGTAATTACAGAAACACTTCAGTCTGGAGAAAAAGACAAAATGAAAGGAATAAAACTGATGCTGTCTATAGCTCACTGTACTGACATAGATAACTGTTAACAGCTTGTGCTGTTTGACTGTCTAAAAACTTGTTTTCTTGAACATTTTCAAACTGCAGTCTCTTTAATATTGTACCAAGTAACTCATCTATTTTGGTTTTGTTCCCCTACCTCCTTCCCTTTCCTTGTAGCAATGGGAAGTATAGTTATGAAGTATGACCCGGACCCTGCGTAAGTAGATGTGTTGCTTTCCATTTATGCAGTTTTACAGCTTGGACAAGAATTTTTCACTCAGCAAAAAGAGAAGTCGAGGCATAGAGAGGCTGTGAGGCCAACAATAGCACCAGACAGGATACAAAGTATGTAACAGGGAAAGAAGCTATCTTGCCTGTGTATTTTTAAAACAGCTGTAGGGTTTAGCTTTATAAAGAAGAGCGAGTTGTTCTGCCAGAGGTTCACAGTATCACTGCATGTGATTTGTGTGTGGTTTTGGTTGTTTGTTACCCTGTGAAGTCCAGTATTTGGAATAGAAAAAGCTAAACTTTTTTGTTGTTCTTTTTTCTTGTAAAGGTAGTAGTAGAAGCTCTTGAGAACTTTTAAAATGTCAACTTTCATCTTGCTGTTGCTTATATTAGTTTAAAACCAGAGCCAGAAAATTGTTTTGCCAGTTGCAGAAATTCAATAACATTGAGCTTATTTGTTTTGCTTGCTTGCTTGTAAACAGCCAGGCATCTGTTTAGATATTAAGTTTAGGTATTATAACTTTAGACAAATTTTCTTGTCTTCTGTAAATAGTTATAAAGTACATTCACTGTTAAAGATTATGCACTTCCTTATGTACGTGCACACCAGGGTATGGCTATAATGTTTTGAAGATTAACTTTTTCATAGTTGACTGAATGTAACTGCTTGTTTATAGAAAACCTGATGATCTTCAGTGCCCTATACTGCTGTGTGGTTGGCAAGGGAAGACATCACTCCGCGCCTTTGTGCCCAGGAATGAGAGACTTCATTACCTGAGGATGATGGGAGTTGAAGTGTTTAAAGCAAAGAGGAAAGATGAGGAATCAGAAAGTAAAACGAAGGAAGAAGTTCAAGATAGGCTGGCACAAACAGAGGAAGGAATGGATGTGGAAGACAAAGAACATGATTTAGTCACAAAAATGGAAGCAGAAATAGGTGAAGAATCTTCCCACAGTCCTGTGGAAAACAGTGCTATGGAAGTAGAAAATAAAATTGAGGATTTAGATCAATCTGGTAAAAATGCCAATAGTCATGTAATCCAGGAGAGCAAAGACACAGATAGGAGTAATGTGAAAGATTAGTTTTCTTTCTCTGTTACTTGGCAGCTTCTGTGAGGCTGACATCCAGACGTGCTTTTAGCATGTAGTGTATTTTAAGATTTCATTTGGAATGGGATGTGTCTCTTTTAAAGTTCCACCTATTTTATTTTTTAAGCAAAAACTATATATAAAGATACTTCTTTTCAAGTGTGTCTTCTTTTTACGGTTTCAAGCTCTGTATTACTGGTGGGTCGCTGTGTCTGTTGCTGGCAACAGACTATGCACCAGGAAAAGCTAAAGCCCATATTTGAAATGGAGTAGTGATATGTACAAACAAACTACCTGTGTAACTGGTCAAGGATTCCTTCAGAAGAAAACACCTGTTTCATTCAAAACACATTAGTTCTAGAAGAACGGTTTTCTCTTAATACTGCTTACTCCATCTACCACCCAGTCTGATGACTACTTCCACAGGTTCTTAAATGGGTAAGGGAATCAGTGTGAGTATGCATACAAATGTATGTATAGGATAAATGACAGAGAACCTGGTTAATAAAACCTCGCATCTGGAAACAAAAATGCAGAACGCATTTTGCCGGGGACTGATGTCAGAAATTCTTCAGAGTGAAATTGCTTGACAGGCACCTCTAGTGAATGTTGTTTACTAGATCTTCAGCTATGCTGAGCATGCCTCAGACTTGTGCCTCCGAATGTGCCTGTTTTAAGTCTGTGACTTCCTCTCAAATCTGCTGCAGTCGTCTGTTTCTCCATCATTTCTTCAGGTGGGAGTCATCTCTGATTTTTGCAACATACTTGTTTATAGCTGAAATAACAGTTTAAAAAACACTGTGGAGGTATAAATATTGTTGTATAGTAAATGTCTAAAAGAGGTTATTTAGGTGCAGAAGGGTAATTTACCTAATCTGACTTTAAAAAGAAAATTGTCTACCTCAGAAACTTAAATTCCATCCTTTGTGGCTTAGTTTCAGCAGTACTCTTTGTACTTGTGTCAAGTGGACCTGAAAGGAAAGCAACCCATGGTACAAGGTATTGTCCTTCTCTAGGGCAATGCCAATCACATGGTGATGCAAATATTTGTGTTGCTTGTCAAACTGAGTTTCACCATGTTTATTTTTACCAATGACGTCCTAATGTGGCTGGGATCCATTTGCAGCAATTTGTGATGCTTGCCCTTGAACTACTTCATCAGAGGAAGTATTCTAGAGGGAGAGATGTAAAAGTGAAATAATGCCATGTCCTCTGATGAGATACTAGTCTCATGCAGTGAAGACCCATTGACAGGACTCATTTCCTCTTGAGAGTCTGTAAAATAGGTTAATAAAACATCAGTTCTTGCCCTTGTACTTTGATAAGGTTTGAGTTTGTTCTTTCAATCAGGAGCTACAGTTGGACAGGTGCTTTTCTGGCAGCTCCTTAGGCTGAAGAGCACCATAGGAGAAATTTCTTCGGAATCAAGCTGTATGCAGAGTACAATTTCTAATTCTGACAAGTATATAAGGAAAAAAAGTTATAGCAACTTGAAACTTCAAGCATGAAACATCATTGCTTTTATTCTGGCATTTGAAGTGGAAGACCAGTATCATTTTTTAAATCCTCAATACCATCACAGTCTGCAGTACTCAGCCCTGAGGATGACTTGATTTTAATCCATCTAATCTTTTTATGCTGTAATGATCTCCATAAATTACTAGAAGGTCAAGTGTTAAAACTCATGTGAAGAAACCAGAATTAGTTTTTGAATTATGCCTGTATCTACTGATGTGCCTCAGCAACAGTTTAAGCTTTGTTTCAGTCACTGGCTGTGCTAAGGATACAAGTTTATGACAATCTGATAAGAATGCTTGTGGTATAGACAATCCAGACAAATCAGCAAAAGCTATGAACTTTATAGAAAATTAAGAGTCTTGTTTTTTATGGACTGAGGTCACCACTGTCAGACTGGGATGAGAGTAGAAAGATTTTATCTGGGTGGTAAAGAAAAGTAGCTTATTGGATCATAAACGAACTGGAATTGGGTATAACTTAGACTTGTCATAGAGTAAAAGCCCACATCTGCATCATTTTACATCCTTTGAATAGTTCCATTGTCCTGCATTATCTGTGACTTTTTTTTGGAGTTGTTTTTTTTCTGTCAAGTGCGAGTGAGAGATTTCATCAGGAAACCGGAGGGTAATTTTCCTGTGCTGATGAGCAGTTTTACTCCTTATCTCAAAAAAAACCCAACCCAGAGATTGAGGTTGTGTACACCACTTGCTCTGTCCTCGTTTGTCTTGCCTTGACTGCCCTAAAGGAAGATACCCAAAGCTCTACATGGTGGCTGAAAATGCTGTCCTAGCTTCTCAGGCGGGGAGCCCAGTGAAACAGAGTGTTTTGTTTGCCTGTCCTCGCCATGTCCTACTGCAGCTTTGATGGTCAGGTGCTGAACCTCTGCTTTGGTGGTTTTGAATGTGGATTGCTACAAACGAAAGGTGAAAGAGAATTAATGTGCATTCAAGTTAAGTTTGAAAATGTGAAAGTCTTAAAAAATCACTAGGTTTAAAGTTCACTAAGTCCATCCTTGTAAGCAGTCCCTATCAAAGATTTAAAGTCTGAAGATTCCTGTAGTTAGCGTTGCTGAGTTTTAGAAACAAAGGACTCTAGATGTTTGCACTGATGGCGGGGGTTTCTATATGTGATAGAGGGGTTAACAAGAAAAAGTTTCCTGCATTTAAATGGTGTGGGTGTGATTATGTTCTACTTAGAGATGTCCTTAGGAGAAGCAGCTGGAGCCTTCAGAAGCTAATCTGTTGACTGAAAAGGCTAAAATGAAAAGGAGGGAAAACACCTCATGTGATATTCCTTTGTAGCTTTTTCTTTAGTATTTTTCTGAAGGTAATAATTGGTTTGGAAGCTTGTTATAATTTTCATACTTCAGATTGATGCAAAATCAATATACAGTAGGGTAGGGACACTGAAGTGATTTATTTTTCTCTTAACTGTCAGAGTGCTATTTGAAGCCAATGAGACTTCTCAATGTATACAGACCCCTTGAAAAATTTCTGCCTAAAAATGCCAGGTTTAGCTTTGGCAGTAAAAGAAAGCAGGTTTGTCCTTGGAACAACCCCTGTCTGGGGCTGCAGCACAGGGAAATCAGTGCATGTGTTTCTTCCAGTGGGAAAACTCCACCCCAGAAATTAAGCAACGGTGTGCTTGTGCCACGTTGCTGCTGGAGCTGAGCTCAGCATGTGGTCTTGCCCCGCTGCCTTTCCGGGACCAATCTTGTAAACAAGGCCCAGCAAAGCTGCGCAAGTACAACAGCAGTTCTGTTATTCCCAGCAAACAGGCCCGTTTGCTCTGAGGTTTGTCCATATCCATCTTGAAAATCTAGGAATTTTCAAGTGGTGCACGAGAGGTGGTACAAGCACCGTCCAACAACACTCCAGCTCTCTGGGCAAGCTCTTCTAGCCCTTAGCCATTCTTATGGGGAAGAAGCTTTTTCCTATTCCCGTTTTCCTTGGTACGATTGCTGCCTGTTCCTCTTGTCCTATCACTGACCATGCACCCTTGAGAAACGTTTGGCTCCATCTTCTCTATAACCACTTCCTGAGATGTTGAAGAGAGCAGCTGAAACCCCTCTAACCATTTTCTCTAGGCTACACAGACCCAGCTGTCTTCTTCCCTCCTCATCCATCATAGATTGTGGCCTCCTAGCAATCTCCAGTTGGCTGGCAAATCTAATAGGGGACCTATACTTGACACAGTCCTCCAGCTACAGCCTCACAAGCAGCCAATAGAGGGGAGTAATCACTGCCCTCAAACCCCTAGCTACTCCATGAGCATTTTAAATTTCAGGATGTGCTGCTGCATTTGCTCTGGAATATTCTTGGTGGATTTCCATGCCTTGAAACTTCATTTTCATATTCTGATTTTTCAGATCGCTCTTGATGGCACAAGTCTGTGCAGCTGTTCAAAATGTGCCAGTTAACTGCACAAGAAGATACAGCTAGCGCTGAACAAAGTTCTCTTGAACTGAAAGAAAATGAAATGCAAAGATTTTTCAGTAATCGTTGCTGAAGGGCTTTTTGTGTGGTGACACACTCGTGATGAGAATGTAAATTACTTTGATGATTTAAAAAACTATAATTAATGTGTGGATCATATTTGATGCAAAGCTGCATACATCTTTTCCACCTCAAAATGCTTATCTCTTAATGCAGAAAAGGGCTGGAACTCATGGGAATGCCACATGATCTCCACTTAGTGAACCAATACATTGTTCTAGAAATATGGGCTATGGAGGCAGAAAAGACGTTTCTCATCTCTGACTACAGTATAGAGTGGAGCCAAAGGGCATGACTACATCATGATAAAAAAGGAACAGCCAGAAGCTCCCAGCTTTGTCCACTGCCTACGCACATATGTCCTGCAGGCAAAGAGCGAGTGCTTTGAGTCTTGCTGTCTGGGTTGGTGTGTAATGGATCTGCTCTTGGGGACAGTTACTAGTCAGGCAGCAGTGCAAACTGTTTCTGATCCCCTCTTCTGAGGTCCTGTCTGGATTTCTGAGTGGGGCTCTCCACTTTAACTTGAAATCCTGTTACACCTGCAAGTTAGGATTTCAGATTATGCAGCTTCTGATCCTGAGCAGGGTTGAATCCACCCATCTTCTTCCCCCTCCTAGAAAAGAAAGAAGATCAACAGAAAGTGTAACTATGATAGAATGATTGATGGAAGATGGTGTGTTTTCTTAGGTTTGGGCCGTTGCTAAGAGGCCTCTGGATAGCCCAGGTCGCCAGAGTATGTGCACCATTTGATGTAAGGCTCTCACAGTGCTCGCAGGTCTCTGTTTGCAACAGGTTACCTATCACACTGATGAAAAACCTCTCTAAACTGCAGAGAAAGAGGAGCTCTCTCCCCTCTTTGTGTTTGCACCTTCTCCCACAGATAACATGTAGAGCTGCCTGTTAGTGGCACAGATATCCACCGTTTCTGAAGAAAGCTCCCTCTGCCCTGTAATATAATTTCTTAGCACCTATAGGATCTTAAGCACGAATTCACAGAAACAGCGAGTTGACACCTTCGTCCTGAATGGCTGTTCACAAGGACAAAAAGAAACCAACCTCCCACTTTCCAAAATGGTTGAGCATTGCCACTTTTCTTGTGCAACTTTGTTTGCTGCCATGGACACTGTAACACCTTGAGTTCTGCAGTGCCAGATCTGTCATTTGCATACTCACAGACCTTATGGTGCCTATAGTAAACTCATTTTTCATGCATGTTTCTATATCATATCATTTCCTAGCTTTCAGGGCTTGGTTTTGTTTTGAATGTAGATGGACAAGTGCACTGATCTGATTTGATCTGAATTGGTCTTAGAAATATGTGTTCTTCTACACCTTAGTAATACATTTGCAAGGTGTGTGTGGAGGGAGTTTAAATTGATTGCTGCAAAATCAGCTTAAGTTACCTGGATCTGTATTTTTTGATTGTTATGGTAAAAATAAGTCAGAGCTTGCAGAAGGTGCCAGATTGACAGCCTTGAAGTTAAGCTGATTGTTTCGCTATTTCCCAGCTCCTTTCTTCCAACCTTTCAGAGACATCTGCTCTTTTCTAATCTCCCATAACTCAGTTTTTCAGAAGACTGCAAAGGCTTGTGAGACAGAGGAAGCCACATCTCTAAGCATCCTTAGATAATGCTTATCAAGGCTGTCTAATTTGAAGATGCCTAATTTATTTATTTCATTAGGTCTAACATTTCATTACTCTCTATCTTGTTCTTTCTCTGGTCCTTCAGACCTTTTCACTGAGATGATGTGCATAAACAGCCCCATCTGTTTAAAGGGCTAGTTCGTCTTTTTAGATACTTTACTTACTGTTTAGAGAGGAGAGATTCAAAAGGAGTAATAGGCAGTCAGCTTGAAATCAATTGCTGATTCCTTTCCCTTGAATATATTTATCAGTGTTTTCTTTGGGCTATTCAACAAGGTAAGAACAAACTGCAGAGTGATGTCTTGATATCCTGTAGTTCTCTTGCCAAATTGAATCTCACTTTTCACATTTTTCTTCCTTAGACACATGTATTCTTTTACATTCAATTTAACAAATAGAAGTTTTCATTTGTTTTATGAGTTCTTTTTCTGCTTAACAGTCCACGAGTGAGGGACCACCAATGAGTTTAGGAGGCTGGAGCCCATGGTCTGTGAGACTGGGAAAAATGGGTTTGTTCAGCCTGGAGAAGAAATGATAGGTGAGATCTAATTGCTGTCTTCTAGCAAGTAACAGATGGCAATAGAAAAGACAAAGCCACTTCTCCAGCAAAGTGGTGGGACTCATAGTAAAGGATAGACGATGCAGCAAGGGAAACTCCAGTTTATGAGGAGTTGAGCACTGGAGCAAGGTGCCCAGGGAGGTTGTGGGTCTCCATCCTTGGAGATCTTCAGAACTTGGCTGAGGAGGTCCTGAGCAAGCTGATCTAGCTAACCACCAGAGCTGAGTCAAACCTTAGCCTTTTTCTGGTTCTGGGATCACCCCCAGGTGAATGCCTTCACCCATGTACAGACACTCACAGCCTTCTGAGACTCTTCTGCTCAATGCACCTTTCCACCCTCTGGCTATTGAGACATCAAAGTATTGCATTTAGTGATTAGGGAAGCATGTGCGCACGTTTAACTCAAGTTAATCCAGATGCAGTGGTTTAACAACACAGTCACTGCATCCCCTGCTATGTGCAGTCATTTAGTACTGGTAGTGCTTTTCATTTACTGTAGTTCAAGTTAATTGTGGAATCTGCCAAATACAGTAGGAATAACCTTATTGTTAGTTCAACTATGACATAAATCAGAGGATAAATGAGAACCAAGTTGAAACTGTTGATGAAATTGTTGATGTTAGATTGCTATGGTAGAAAGGAGCCTCCTCCTTGGCTTTTTGTGTCACCGCACCATACCATTGCTTCAGTAACACTACAGAAGGTACAAGGTTAGTGAATCGTGTCCTGTGTTTCAAAATGCTGCATTCCTAACTGAAGGAAGCTGCAGTACACGAGTAACGTGAGTCATCTACAGATCTGAATTGTTCTTGTTTTCGTTAAGTCATATGTTCAGCTGTAAATGTTACATTGTCTCTAGAGGCAGAGCATGAGTTGTATATAACAACTATGAATTTCAGATGGAAAGGGCAGATCTGAGTGATTTTAGAACATCTTCATTTCCTGGAAAAAAAAAGCTATAATGAACTTAAATGAGGGCAGAGTTATCTGTTTACAGACAGCACAGGAAAACTCATGTTCCCCTTGACTTTGGCCAGGAGATGTCCATCCACATAAATAAGTGCTACCCCAGCACTGTGCCCAGAGGGGATATAAGACATTGCCAGCTGGCATGTGGTAAAATGAGGGGGCTCAGGAGATTCAGTTTCTCAGTTATTTCAGAAAGGAAGTGTTGGTATGAAAAGAATGACAGCCTGTGAGGCACTAATCCTGCTGGGATTGTTTGGAGGAGGCTGGGAAGTTCCCCTTTGGGAAGAAATACCAGTTGAAGGTGTTGATAGCAAGTTGGTTGCTTTGTTCGAGATGGTTCATGAGACCATCTCAAGGCAAATGGTCTGTGGAGAGACATAATACATGGGCATACGGTAGGTTCCATGTCACATCAGCCAGTCCTATGGAGATGTTTCCAATGCTCTAGACCATCTTAAAGACAGTCAGAGATGACATTAAGGCAACCGAATCTAACTTCCCTATCAGAGGGTCTTCAGTATTCAGCGAATAGCAGAAACAACTCAGTCAATCCGGGGTTTCATTCTGAAAAAAGGAAAATAAGCCTTTTCAAGCACCACTGCTATGCATTTGCACCAGAAAAAAGGTGAGCTGTAGGAAAACCTGGAAAAAGGTGTCAGATAACAACAGCAGTCATCACAACTGACAAACGATTTATTTGCTTCCTATGGCCATTGCAGTTATTCTGATTTTCACAGTTGTTGTTCGGGAAAGCTCATGTAGTACCTCACTCAAACCCCTCAAATAAGAACTAACTCCTTAGTTCTTTGTCTTAACTTAATCCTAACTCTTTAATGTTTCCTGTGACAAATTGCAAGAGGCCATGGAAGTGACATGCTCTATTAAGAATTGATGTCATACAAAAGGGCTTGCAGGGTTAAAATAATAAGAAATCTCTAATCATGCTATTACAGAGACTGTGCTGTTCTTGCTGAGAAGGAATAGCAGGGATAATGTAATACTGGTGGTGAAAACTGTTTTTGTGAGTATCCTGAGCACAGGGCAGAACATTATCATTTTGTACCACAGCCTGCCTTGGTCGTGCTATGATAACAGGGCGATATTGTTGACTCCTGTGAACTACATTGAAAGGAGAGCTGAACTCATCCCAATTCTTTCCTGAAGTTCATAGAAAAGCACATTAAATCAGGTTTAATCTGAAAAGGTAGACATCATGAAGCAGGGTATTTCCCTGATATGTCCTTTGTAACGTGCCAACCAACTACAAGCTGATGTAATTTTCTGTCTCTCTAGATTAATTTCCGGGCTATGCTCTGAGGCAGACGAGACTGTGTTTCAAATCAAGTCTGTCCACTAAACCAAGAGCACAGGACCGTAGAACAGCAGAACAAGCTGGGTTGGAAAGGACCACTCTGTAGATAAAGAACTGGCTGGATGGCTGCACACAAAGAATTGTGCTCAATGGCTCAATGTCCAGCTGGAGACCAGTAACGAGTGGTGTCCCTCAGGGATTGGTGTTGGGAGTGGTCTTGTTCAGCATCTTTGTTGGTGACACGGATAATGGGATTGAGTGTGCCCTCAGCAATTTTGCCAATGACACCAAGCTGGGTGGTTCAGTTGATACACTGGAGGGAAGGAATGCCATCCAGAGGGACCTTGACAC
>JAOEHY010023688.1:0-62957 GCA_025447955.1 Psilopsiagon aurifrons | reverse complement strand
AAAAAAACAACACAGCTCCACACCGGCTACCAAGAAGGAGAAAAATGACTGCTACTGCCGAACCCAGGACAGTAGTGAAGTTCATGATTATCACCATGCTGTGCTATAAGCAAAAATCTGTGGCACTAGTGAGGGAAGTATCTGGTCACACATTACTGTGTCATCCTTGTGTTCATGCACTTGAGAGAAGATTTTGTTGTTCTTATGTCCAGCCTTAGCTGTTGAGCTGGAAGTCTATGCACTGGCCACAACTGCAATCCTTCTTAGGATCCATCCAGAAGCCAGTCTAAAATCACATCAGGGCATTTTCTTCAGATGCCTTGGTGGAGTTGCTTGGAAGTGTTGCATGAAAAACCCCTTGGGTTAAAAGAATTTTATTAACATTGCAAAGTGGAGTTTTGAATGTCAGAATTAAAGCTGCCTGGCAAGCTCCAGCACCTTCAAGGGCAGACATTAATATGCTGTCTTTTATTATATTAATTGCTTTTATCCTTTGGGCTTTATCCCATGCCTAGGTCAAGTCTACTTTCAATCCTGTGGTGAGATCTGGAGAGTAAGCGATGGGGTTTGTAAGTAGCACGATGGTATCTGGATTAATCAAGTATAGACAAGTAAACCAGTTTAGAAGTATAGAGTTACGAAAAATACTGATTTTAAAATCATGAATTAATTGTTGATAAATGTGAAGTCATATATACTACGAAGAATAATAAGACTCAAATTGTAACAGGCTAATGAGAATTTCTTATTGATATATTGATATAATAGTGAAAGAAAGCAGCGGCACATATAAATAATTGTAAGAGTTAAGAAGGAGAAATGTAAAACCATATATAAATATATATCACTTGATTCACCTTATCACAATGGTAGTGGATAAAGTTTATTATCAAAAAGATCTAATAGACAAAAGCAATGTCTTGGCATAAATGAGGAAAATTACTAGATAGATGTCAAATTTCTATCTGAGAGGAGAATGTATGCCTGGGCTTGTTCAGGGAAGATGAGTGGAAAAAAAAGTTAACTATCTGTAAGTTATGAATGTTTAAGAGAAGATGAACCAGACATTCACATTTTTCTTTCTTCATGCTAGCTAAAGACATATTTAACAAATCTGAAAATTGATGCATTTAAATGTGGCATAAGAGACTTCTCTGCATTACTTACAGCTGATCTGTGGTCAGGCTGTTATGAAAGTGCGGGATATTAGTCAGAATTTCAGATTTTAGTTGATTCATGTTTATAGATATGAGCAGTCATATTAAGTATGTAATCACTTTTTTTGGGTGATAACACTTTCATGTTTTAAGGAATGCAGTAGGTGTTGCTCCAAATCTGATGAAGTTTAAAAATAAACTTTCCTTAAAGTAATATATTTCTCACTTGCTCATTGGAAAATGCTCTGCTCCATTTTCTGAAACTGTTTTTTCTGAAAACTTTGTCAGGTAAGGTATCAGATGTGTTTAATCCAGACCTCAGTCCTACTTCAATCATCTAGTTGAATCATAAGTGGAAAGAGGATTCAGACGGAGGAACTGAGTCCAGATACATAATTTCAAAGTCTGTCTAAGCATAGAGAATCACTGTCTGATTCTTGTTCAAGCAATCTTCTGTAATTTTATTTTGTGCCTTAGAGATGGCATTTCCCAGCTTAATAATTTGTGTAAAATGAAACAATGTTTTTTTTTTTCTGGTCAGTTTTTGAATGGTGCACCTCAGTACTGCTAGTTTATGATATTTTTATTTTTAAGTATTTTGGACTACAGTCAAAACTCTTTGAAGATCTTCCACTTTTGAGCAAAAGAAAGGAAATATTAAATGTTTCTACCAACTTTGCTTTGTATGTGTAGACAAGGCATAGATTCAGTACAGTTTTCTTTCTGTAGTGCGAAAGCTGCTCTAGCTGGGGACCGACAAACCTGAGGAGACATCCATATGGCATCTCTATGGAAACTGAGGATGGCAGATTCAATACATCATTGTATCTGATCGTCCAAGTCTTGTAACATTTATTCTGTATGAGAAATTCAGCCTAGGAGGTTGGTTGATTGCTGTGACTCACTGAGTCAAAATGATAATTTTCTACAAGGGACAACAGAATAATTGAAACATGGGCCTGAAAGATGCCTGAAGAGACCACCCAGCACAACTAATTGCTCTGAGGGAGGATCCAGTGCAGCTTGGAAAGCCTGCATATCTAAAGATGAGACAGCCTTAGCTGGGTACCTATACCTGTGTACTGTAAGGCTGCTAAAAGACCTGAGAAGACAGAGTAGAAGAGGAGCTTGCTAGAAAGCCTCTAGAGCCTGGGAAGCCACCAAAATGGAAGATGTTAGTCTCCAGAGACAGCTACTGCTGAAGACCTCTTAGATCATTAGTTTAGCTAAAGATAAATAAGCACTTTTTGTGGAAGTTATTTTGGGAAGATTTTCCTTGCATGTATGAAATGTCTTTCCTTCTGTTATAACATGTGTATATAGTTCAACACTTGTTTGTGTAATTCCCTGTACATATTTAGCCTGTAGTGTTTTATGTTAGACTTTGGAATAAACTTGTTTTGTCATTTTCCCCTCACCTTCTGTCTGCTATTTATAACTATATGCAACAGTAATTAAAGAGGGAATGAAACAGCCTAATGCAATTGCCCTTGAAACAGTACTCTCTAATGTAAGGAGGAATAAGAGAACTCACTCAGTTTTTGGGAAAAAAATAAAAATTTGCAGCTAGATTTTTTTCAACATATTTTCCTTCACAAGTGATATTGAATTTTTCCATTACTCTTTATAAAGGGATAAAACCTGATGTCTTGAGTAGAGGTTGCTGTCAAAGAAACTACTGTTTCTCTCTCCAGCCAAGTACAAGTCAATGTTTTTAAAATAAAACATACAAATAATATATGGGAAAATGCACTAGTATTCCATAACAAGAAAAGCACAGCACATTTCAGACAATGCCACAACAGCATGAGAAAATCCTACTGGGAACTTTATACACCTGACCTCCTCATAATGGACCACGTCAAAATCCCAGTAGGACAGTGCAAGAAGGATTCATGCATTTCTACTGCAATAAAGCAATTAAATAACTGTTGTGTACTGTTCATCGTTTGAGTATTTTCGTAATGCCCACATTCACAAGGTAATTAGGATATGCTGGAGCTGCTACTGCATAAAAATCTATGGATTATGGATTATGAAAGAAGCAATTCAAATGTCTTTCAAAGCTGCTGCAGTATGTTCAGGTTCTTTACCACACCCAATGCCACAGTACCTGAGTTTTCCCCTAGAGCATTAAATAATACGAGTAGAATCTGTCACACATGGTTTGTTGTCCTAGTATAAATGCAAGGTTAGGTCAAAATCTTCTTCAGCTTTCATAGTTGGACGTGCTCCAACTATGAGCTGATATACATATGTCATTTTTCGGTTTGTTCTTAGATTTTTTGCTTTGTGTCAGTCTCCTCTTCTTAAATTTTTTGTTTTGTGTCAGTCTCCTCTTCAAGACTTTTTTTCCCAGTTTGATATATATTACAGTGCTGAATGGCAAATGTCTGTCATTCAAAAAGTTGGTTCAAATCACAACATTGGATCAAATATGTGAGTGGCTTGGACAATTGAAACTTTCACAGGCAAGAAAAATACAAAACTGCTTTCTTCTCTGTATTAAAGCATTGCAGGTATTCCCTTATTGACCTGTTAAAAATTTAAGCCTGTACATTTTTGGAGCAAGAACATTTTTCATGGCGATTATATGTATGTAGTATTCTGGGTTATGAATGCTTGCTTACAGCACAGATGAAAGATAAGAAATCAAGATTTAAGACAATAAATGTTAGGACTTAGTTCACACTGTAAGATTGTGACCTTCAAGACTGGTACAAGTCTGAAAATGAGTCATCCGTGAAGGCAGGTACCAGGAAGACAAGAGAAATTGCTGTTTGGTGACTTTTCCTCAGTGTGTACTACTTATGGCTTGCATTTGGAAATCACAATATTTTTGAATGTCAGGGTCTACTCCATATCAGCTGTCATTATTGGCTAATGATAATATTTGATAATCCTGTTGGAATCTTATAGATTTTGACAATCTTTAACTGTTGGCTTTGTTATGGCAACATAACTACTACTGTAGCCAATTGATGTGTGAATGTGCCCAGTAACTTCTCACTTTATCATTCACTCAAGTTCAGACTCTTATCTCCTAGTACTAACAGAGCAAGCATTTTGATGGCACACTGAAATCTCTGCAACTGTGATACTTTATATTCTTAGAGCCTCGCAGATTGCTAACTGCCTCTTCAGATTCCTTAAGAATAGCATTTGAACACTGTTTTGTAGACAGTTAAACCACTTCCCTTCATCTTACATCTTTCAACAGATATCTTGTGCCAGTATGAGTTCGTACTTTCTATACCCTGTCGAGTTTTTGTGATTGCTTTGTGAGGCAAACTTAGGCTTTGTGTTTAGTACTGAGAGGTCAATTTTAATTTTGCATGTGCTTAGAATGATGATAATGTATTTAGCTCCAGTATCTATTTTGAAATTTTCTTTGACTGGTTATTTCCATTTTCACAAAGCCAATCTGTTATAGAATCTTGCTTTGATCAACAGACCCAACAAAGACCTCTGTTTTGGTATCAACATCATCCGAGCTTTGCCTTGTTGTGGTGCACTCATGAATATGTTTCCTTTTTATGTGTCTTTGCGACTTGTGCTGAGATTGACACACTTTGGCAAAATTTTATTGGAGATATGAGACAGCCCCCCCTTACTCTGCATGCTTTTGTGTCTTGTTATGATTGCCTCCATATGGTGAACAAAGAACTTGAAACTCAGCCCAGTAATGTATAGTACTGGCTACCTAAATGTGTTCAGCCTAGTTAGATCAAAACTTATGGAGACTCAGTGATACTGTAGCATTGGAGGTTATTTTAGTCAAGCTAGGAGGTAGTGTGCACAAGAGAGCTGCTGAGATCTCAGGCAATGGTTTGACAGCTCAGTCATCAGGTTCTTTTGCATTTACCGCCATTGAATGATATCTCTTCAGCACCCTCAGAGAATGTGGTTGTTCCTGCAGGGTTAAATAAGTGGGAGAACACCAGAAATCCAAGGAGTTAAGTAGATAGTCTAGGGGCTTGTTTGGTAAAGCAGTAGGAGACTTTCAATTGGGTGTTCATGCTGGAGTTCTATTTCATTTGCAAAACCAGCTAAGTCTGCCATGATCAGTTTTTGCTTCTTATCATTGACTGAATTTTTGCTTCTGACTGGCGTGCATTGGGGGCTCACCATAAGAAAGAAAAGAGGATGTGTCTTCTCCTCTTGTTTTACCAACATGGAGCCTTTTTCTGTTGATGCAACTGAACTTCTAGGCTGAAACAAGCACACTGCAGTTCAAAACCCACAATTAAATATTTTGTCCAAAGCTCAAATTTGGCAAAAAATTCACAAAACTATATGACCAATTATTTTTGATAGAAGAGATAAACACAAGTTCCAACAGTTTTGGATTACAAATGTTACAGCAGTTTGCTTGGGCCAGAGGGCACAGTCGCAAAATTAACAGGAAAATAGTTGTAAAAGAAAGTGTAGTTGCTTAATTAGATTTCATTATATAACATAAGTCATCACTAACTTATAACATAAGCTAAAGGATATGTCTGACCTTCTGTGTGGGATGGAATACCAAGCCAAATGAAAAACCTCTGACATTTTTTGATAAGGTGAAAACTGTAGGAGTGAACAGTCCTGTCATAGGCAGCATGTGTAATGATGAACAGGTACCTACTTATTGACATGGGAAAAGCAGTTTATTTATTTAAAATGCTGTCAATGTCAAACTCCCTATTTACTGAGTTCAATTAAACAGTAAGTAGAAAACTTTTTTTTTTTTTTTAAATTGACAGGTGTCAGTAGCTTGTGCAGGAGTCATTGTGTTCACACATGGCAAAACTCAACTTTTTGTGTTGTTGGCATATGACTTGTTTCTTCCTATCCTGCCTATTTTGTCAAGATAATAAATTCTTAAGGGTAGGCGCCTCTTTTTTGTAGTGGCCTATAAAACATTCTGCGTGGTTTCTCTACATAAGTAGTAAAGTGCAGGTATGAAAATGGCCTAAAGACTTTTGTGACTTTCTTTTTTATCTTTGTAGATCCCTTCAGATTCTCTGAAGCTCAGTAGAAGTCCTACACCAAAAGAGAAGTTGCATTCTCTTTAGCAAAACTCAGCTGAACAATTTCTGCAAAACTACATGCCACTAAAGCCCATCTGACCATCAGCGTTCAACAGAAAAAATCATAAAATAATCAAAATTGACCTGTTGCAATGGGCTTGTTATTCCTATAGATGCATTTCAAAGAAAAAACAAGACGCTGAGATGTATTTTTTTTTCTCAGAGGCTTAGTACTCAGGAAAATTTCTTTCTTTGTATGAAAGCTCTTTTTTTATCAGTGGGTACCTTTTTAAGGACAACTTTTGATGGCATCTGATGATAGGCCAGAATGTTATCTTATCAAATGTCAGAAAATTCAACTTTATCTGGTAATGCTGGGGTTTTCCCAATCTTTTCTGATGCTAAACTTAGTAGATGCTGCAGGAATAGTTAGATATCTTGACATATATTTCTACCTCTTTTCACTGGGATCCTTGAGTTTCATGGTTTTTTATTGCAAGTATTTTTTTGTTGTCTTAAATTTAAATGTCAAAATCATACTTTCATAGTAATTGGAAAGATGTTTTTCACTTGGTAATATGAAGGCATTAGAGAAGTCTCCAGGCATTTAGGTGACTTTGATGCCTGTTCCTACAACTATGCCCTAAATCAAGAGCAGATATGTGAAGGTTTCATTTAAATATAATTAAAGTGGTAATCATAGACAATTAAATAGTTATTTAAAACATGCTCTCTAAATTATATTATAAATAACATTATATTATAAATAACATTTCTATTCCAGACTCTCTCTGTCACAGAAATGGATACTGGTATTCATGAAATATATGATATACATTCCGTTAAATATACGCTAATAATGTATCATATCATCTTAAAATAACCAAGGCAGGTATTTTTGCTTGAAAGAAACAGCAAATTGTACCTTATATCCCCATATGCATGACATTAAATCTACCCTTTTATTTCGTGCTTCTCACATGCATAAATGAAATGGATTTCTTTGCATCTGACCAACGCAGAAACTGCAGGGAGATATTTTTAATAGTATTCATTGTGATTAGGAGCTGTGGAATAGCCCCATAGTCATAACAATGTTAGAATGCCACAACTATTTGATAGGAGACATTTCAATCTGTCATCATCTTGTGTGCCCTGACCCCGATAATACACCCATTCAACCTGAGGCACAAACAGAAATGGTGAGGTAGGATTGCATTTTTTTGTTTGTTTTCAGCACAGCACCAGTCACAGCTTTCGTGGGCTCCAGAGAAAAAAACCCCACAACTTCTTTTATTTCCTGTGCTGCTCATCCCTTGTCTAACCATGTAGAAAGATATTTCATTTCCTGAAACACAATAAACAAGTGGAAAGGGGAGAAAAATCCTTCCTTAGGTAACCTCAGAACAGAAGAACTTTGTGCATTATGCAGCTCAGGCCATGCCAAAATGCAATTTGGAGGGTGTCCAGCACTTCATTGGAAAGTAATGGTTTTCACTGAACTGAGTTATGACCAGCTGTTTACAGACAGTCTGTGACATACTGATAGAGCAGAACACCGTATGTTGCTTTCCAAATCAAATGATACAAGAAGTGTGACAGAGTGGAGAAACATCTGTCATTAGCAATTTTCAGCACGCTTCACTAATTCTGGACAAAATACGAGTAATGAACTTACCGCAGGAAACTTCAAATACTACCACTGCTGAAACAAGGATATAAACAGCTAGTGCTCCTAATGGCGTCTAATTTAATTCATTTGCAGTAAGAAACAAACAAAGTGGGTTATTTGTTTTTGATCATGGGGTAGTCAATAGTAATGCTGATCACAAACACTCATTTTAATCAAAGAAAAAGAGATTGTGGAACTCAACTTTCCTGAAGTTCATACTGAAGGTGATTATCAGGTGCTTCTTTCTTCTTATTCTTGCCTAATATCAGTGATTTGGGTGCCTTTTTTATTTTTTTATTTTTTTTTTTTTTAGCAAGATGGCACCATGACAGGCCAAGGAGAAGTTATGTTATTGTATTACAGATATTGTACTTTGCCTTGGTCCTGTCTCTTGCATCTCCTCTGTCCTCCTCCTGAATCTTCAGAGAGTAAACCTGCACTTTTTCTGCATAGTGCCACTCATCAGTGGCCATGAAGGCAACTGGGAAAGTAGCTGGCTTTTACTCCATTTTCCTACATTATGGCACTGCTGTTGTTCAGATTCTCATGGTTCCAGATGTACTTCCTTAAGAGCTGCATTTTAATGTGCATGTGTCCCCTACATATTACTCAGTTTAGTGTTTTTTGGCTGATTTCTCTATTTTCATCATATCTGGAGACCAACACTGTAATTTTGTGATGATTTTCACTTTACGTCTTTGAAATCAATTGAATTGCTCTGCTATTCACATTCAGGGGCTTTAATTTTCCCTTACCACTGATAACAAACAATTTCCTGAAACTGTTAGAATTAAGTCGAAGCCCACAAGGAAACATGGGGAAAAATGAAAGGACAGGTTGTTACTCTTTATATGAACTTTCAACTAATGTTCACACAAAGCTATAATATGAAATGCAGAGAATAGATTTAGTCCAATCTATTGGTGTCCTACCTATGGGACTTCCCTTGGAATGGATCCCAGACCAAGAGAGTGAAAGTCATTCTGAACTGATGACTGTAAAATGAGTGTAGGAGGTCTTTGAGTAGCTGCATAATTGCAAAATTATTCCTGACAAAAAAGCACTAATCTAGAATTCCAAGTTTTTTGTAGAATTTCCTGAGGTGCAGCAGGAAAATTGTGTCACTTTCTAACACTTTGCATAAACCAAACCTGTCCAAGCACAGTATGCTGAAGAGGCAGACAAAATTTATGGAAATATTTTTTTATAGTGGGAGCTTATGATTGAAATATTTTTCTCCCACTTTAATTCAGGAAAGTAAAACTACTTCACAGAAACCCTTTCAAGAACTGCAAATGTGAAGTTCCTCTAATTCTCATAGACATCTACATAGGAGAGCAAAGCAAAGGGAAAATAGAGGTACCATTGACACCTGTCATTACATTTGTGATCTAGATAATAAAGTAAGCAGACCCAAGCAATTCGCTAACACTAACGCTATTCTTTACATAAACAGTAAATGTTTAGATTTTCCTGTTCACTGACTAACAGCACACATATCATAAACACTAAGCTGTTATAGTACGTTTCGTGTGTTGATTCACTTTAACAGTTGTTAGTGTGAAGACAGGAAAAGAAAAGTGGGTGTAATGAGACCATGTGCAGTATGCTGTGAAAACAGAGGCCCTTATTTGGCATAATGGGTTGCACCATAAGGGCCATAAAATTGTGCATGTGTTAGTATCATTTTAATTATTACGGGTGCCACATGTTAAGCAGAATAGCGGAACTACTAAAACAGCTTCAAAATCCTTACTGCTGATCGCTGCATTTAATTACAAATAGGAACATTTGGAGATAGGTCACCATAAAACCCTTCTGTTGTCAAATGAGCTCAAATCTGATTTTTGTAATTATGTTTTTATACCACAGATCCTGTTGAATAACTATAGGGAATAAAATTTTAATAAGTACTGATTAAATGCAGGTACATCTTGCTTCCTAAGACTATTTGTGAATGTTCTTCATCACATCAAGGTACCATCACTGCTTCTGTTTTGGTCAGTGGTGATCATTCAACCTTAATACAAATAAGCTGAATAACTTTATGTGCCATGAAATATTGTTTTTTATCAGTGAAGCATAAAAGCACTGGATTTCAATTATTCATTTTGTTTGCTAGAGCTGTGTACAGTACTCTAATCCTCTAGTACCAAGGCGCTTTCATTATAAAACTACATATCACATGCAATAGAATATGATAATTAAGTTTCATAAGGCAGAGTTTTGTTGTAAGGAATGACAAGTTTTATTGGTCTTTACCCTTTTCCCTTGTAATAACATATGCTTAGGTTCCTATTAATAATAGGCTTTTTTAGTATCAAAATGAAAATCATGACTATATCGAATTTGTAGTTTAATAGGCAAAAAAAAAAAGACTATGATAATAAAAGGTGTTAAAAATGGTAATTTTGGATTTAGATAAGTGAACTTTCATTTCATGTAAAGACTGACTATAAAGTTCTCAAAACAGAGATTTCTCTTGGGAAGGATGAACAAATTAAAGAGGTATTCAGTGATACGAAAGGGAAGTAGCAATTAAATATCTAAAAATTTATCATATTTTGTAGTCTGGATTTTGAGTTATACTGAGGACAGCAGCATTGTATTTGGATATATTGTGCAAACAAGATTAAAGTCAGAATGCACGTGCCTGTGTAAATCTCTGTGCATTTATCTGTTCATACTCCCAGTTTCCTTTCTGGAGATACATGAAAATTTAAACCAAGCCTGACCTTGTGGTTTTTAAATTTTAAATATTGTCATCAAATTGAATATAAAAGCAACACATTGTAATGTCTAAAGGAGTGTCTGTTTTATGAGAGATTGCCATTGGGCTCATGGGCTAACCCCCAGTTAAGAACGTGCTCCAGAGCTACTGCACATACACTGGCTTCAAGAGACCATCAACTGGAAATAAGTAAATATATAGTGCTTCCTGTAATGAGACTGATGTAATTTGTAAAATGATCAGTGGAAGAGGATTACTTTGCTAGTTTTGATGCAGACTGACTGCTCTGCATCATTTATAGCTGCATGGTAAAATCTCTCAATCCACATAGCAGTCCAAGAACCTATGCCCTGGTTTGAAAGAAAAAAAGTCCGGTTGATTTTCATAATCTTTTCAAGAATGTGACTGAATAAATGCTAAATAAAGACCTCAAGATTTACTGAGTGCCAGGAAAACAGTCCAGAAGTTTTGGCGATGACACCAGGCAGGCAACACGAGGAATAATGAACTCCTCTGATTAGAACATTTGCAGGTCATGTGCTAATGTGAACCAGTAGAAACGTTTGTACCCAATAGGCTAAAAACACAGATACTGGTCTGGCTTCATTCTGATCTTAGACCATTTTGAGCGCCTTTACCACTCCATTGGCCCACATATTATTTGTACTCCTACCTGTAACGACAGAATGGAGTCCTCATTGCACTTTGGCTCAGTGCTGCAATAATGCGTTGCCTGTATGTATGAAATTGTCTCTCGCTAATGTTAAATATTCATCACTAATGTTAAATCCTCATCTGATGTCATCACCCTCCTAAAACACAGGTGGCTAAAATCAGATGCTTGCCTTCAGTATTTCCATTGTAACTTGAATCCCATGTAGCTCTGGTTGTGATCCTATTTCACGCTGTAAAATGTGCTTAGTGTTGGATGGAATTTTTTACTTGCAGGGGAAAAATAATAATAAAAGAATGTGAAGAATACTCAGCTGATTAACTGAGAGAAGTCATGTAGAGAAGGAGAAAATTAAAATGAGTGTTTTTCTGTGGGGTTTGTTTCAGGCTAATTCCATTAATTGTTCTTGCTCTGCAACTACAGAAATACGAACCTCTTAGTAGTAAGAGAATGAAGAAAGGGGATACCTATATAAATACTGGAAGTTAAAGAATGGTAAGACAAGTCGTCAGGAACATAATGGCTCATACCTGTGTGTTTGGGTTGGAAATGCTGTGTTGAGAAAGCAGGAGTCCTGTATACCAGATGTATTAGTCCTCATTCCTACGGTACTTGTATTCTGCTGCCTACGAGTGACTTGCTTTGGAAATTTTATACTATACTGGTGATATCTGTGCTATATTGCTTTGCTTGACTCCGTCTCCCTATCTACAAAGGGGGAAAAAAATCTAATAAAAAAATTAGACACAGTAACTTCTGGGGAAAAAAAGCCAAGCACCACCTCACATTTCAGCAACTTAATTTTAAAGAATCATAACATAAAAATTAAGACTATTACCTATATTGCGACTGCATCTCAGAAACCCTATCACCATTTTTTGTTGATAAAGAATATCATGGCACTCCTCTCAGAATACAGTTGAGACTTTTGCAGTGATTGTGCATCTTGGGAACTACAGCCAAACTTATGGTAAAGCCAGCTCATACAGATGGACTTGAATTCATATCCTTGAGGTCCACTTGTGACTTTGGTCTGTTCCTCCATGCAAATGTGGTTTTATGTGTACATGAATCTTTAGGAATTTGAATCTCTGTAATTTCCTACAACTATAGTAAGGAACGTTCTAAATTAGTAGAATATTTCCTACTGTACTATTCAATAATCCTTCTTTCTAGAAATATTTTGCCACTACTAAAGGACCTTCTTAAGGGCCCTTTCTTTCATTCATTCTGTAGTCGGAGCCTGCAGAGTTAGTTGTTCATTCATGTGCTGTTGCGAATACTGTGTTTTGGGGAGCCAGTTAAGACTGTATTGTCTGCCAACTCCGCTCCACTTTCTAGACTTACTGTTCTTTTTCCCTTTCTCAGTAAGTGAAAGATGAACTTCATGCAGTGGTAGGTCTTGGTTTTTAAAGTTGAAATGTGTTGATATGGAGGAAAAGGTTAGAAATAGAAAAATAAGGGTTATAAACATTTGTTTGTTTTCTGGGAAATAGTATAGAAATTATTTGAAACTTTTATTATAGAAAATATTTGATTGTTCCAATCAGAGGAAAAATATTCTAAACAATAGGTTGCTATAAATTAAAATGTCTCATCACTGGGACTTAGTGTTTCAGTGACTGCATCAGATATGTTTTCTGTGCTTACTTCTCCATAGTGCCTTGTAGTACACATATTTTTTGCTGCAAAATTAATTACATTTGCTAGAATTTACAGCTACTAAAGCAGAAACATTTGTGGCCACTTCATTTTCACCTCCAAGTCTTTGACGACTGTGAGGTGTAAAGTATACATAAATGAAGCATAGAATCACAGAATGCCACATAGAATCACAGAATTGTGGAATAGTTAGGGCTGGAGAGGACCTCGAGATCATTTAGTTACAGCCCCCTGCAGTGGGCAGGGACATCTCACACTAGACCGTGTTACCCAAGGCTCTGCCCAATTTGGCTAACACGGATGCCTGAGGAACACCACTTGTTACTCGTCTTCAGCTGGACATTGAGCCATTGACCACAACTCTGCATGAAGCCATCCAGCCAAATCTTTATCTACCATGTGGTCCATCCATCAAATTGGTGTCTCTCCAGTTTAGAGACAAGGACGTCATGCAGGACAATGTTCAATGCTTTGCACAAGTCCAGGTAGGCGACATCAACTGCTTTGCCCCTATCCTGAGTGTCATTAAATGTGAAGAGAAATATTTTTGCTGCATATTGAGAAGCATTCTTAATGAGACATTCCATCTGGGTCACTCTTCTGGCAAGGCTACTGATGAGGACCGCTGCTTGCAATCGTATATATGTAACATTTTTCCCCTGCAAAATGTTAATGTATGCTGAAATGAAAGCTCACCAATCCACTAAATTTGCTTATCTATTAGTTTAATATTCAGAAATATTTGCAAAATGGTCAAGGACCTTTTATATACTGGTCAAAATGTACAGTTTTATTTATGGCCCTAATTGCTGTGTCATCCAGTTACTAGAGGTAACTTGACATGTCAGTGCCTTTTGTGAGGCATGTTGTGTTGTGTTAAAGCTTTTAATTTTGGGCCACATCATTAACAAATACACTTTAGCCTCCAGACCTGATCTGGCTTTTCAATTAGCTTAGGTTTGGTACTTTGTAAAAGTAGAGAGCAACTAATGCCCGTTGAGCTAATTACCCCTACAATACACACCCATCTCTGGATCTTGGTTCATTTTTGAGATAAGGGAGAAACTGCCATTGTTTTGTTTGCCATGCATTTTGGGGGGATGATAATTTAAAGGAATGTCTAAACTTTTTTCATCTGTATCATGAACAGATTCTCTATCCTTCTGAGCCAAATCACGCCCTCAGAAAAACTATCGCTCTACTTCCATGAAATGTTACTTCTTATTATGCAGAAGTGTTGCCTGTGTGATTTTATGTGGAATCTTTCTGTTCCTTTCAATCTTATTATGATTGATTTGGCTGAGCTGTCAGCAAATATCAGATTCTCTGCTTATCCAGCTCTGTATTTTGGTTTCATTGTGAAAGTCTATCAATCACTTTATTAAAGACATTTAAGACATTCCCTTCATCTCATAGCTCAGCTTGTGTGAATCACAGTGCTTCTCCAGTTGTTATATGATGATGGTCATGAAGAAGAAACGCCTTACTTTCCTTAAGAGGCAACATAAGTGTATCATGGTGCTCAGATACACATGGTACACAAATACACAAAATAGCTGAATGACCCTTTAAAATGCTCAGCAAGCAGACAGAAACACTAGCATTGGAGAAGGATGTGACAGAAGGTAATTATTATCCATATCCAATTATTACCCATAATAAGATAGAACCTAAAAGCCACCACATGACTGAAATTCCATTCACTGGAACTGTTCAAAGGGATAGAGAGATGGACTCCTTGCTCTGAATTCTCACTATTGAACTTAAAGAAAGATACCAAAAGGAGGGGGGAGGCTTTTAATTACTACTGCAAAGACAATAAAAAGAATAATCTTACAGTTTCACATATTCACAAATTATTTGTGCTGATTGCTTAAGTCTAGGGTTAAGGATCTTTATGGAATTTTTTAGAATTCCAATGCAATCCACAGCTCTCTCTGCTCCCATTTTACATATTTGCCATTCCACAAAATATCAGTGATATTTCTCTGGCTATTCTTTCTATACTATTTATTTCTTTACTTACCTGTACAGTTGAAAAGATGGAAAATTGTTGGAATAAGTGAATTATGAGATGGCATCTATGCTGAAGAAGCCGAAAATGGAATAACCCAAGAGGATAATTCATGTACTGAAACAGGAGCAGATGTCAAAAGAGACAGCTTGTCTGGTTTGTTTGGATGATGATTCTCTACCATGTATTGACGGAGCAAGATTGTCAGACAGCCTGTTTGTGAAGTTCAGTGTTGCCTGTCTTAATCATTCTTTATGGCGAGGTGATATTTTGTTGCATGCAATTGTAGAGTGAAATTTTTGTGAATTGTTTAAAGTAAACCAGAGCTGTCCTACCAATCAGCATCCTTTGTAAATATTCAAAGTCCAGTGATAGCACCTGCCATTTTGACTTCTTAAAATGAGATTGAATGGGCAGCCTCATCTGTGCACCATGTGCAGGGTTATTCCGTGCACTTCCTCTGGTATCCAGATGAGAAGGATTCAAATGACAGCAGTGACAAGGAAGGAGAAATCCATTACAGATGGAATTTTGGGTAAACTAAGTCGTTTAGAAGGTAATATGCATCTGCTACATATTGGGAGATGTGCTTCCTTAGGATGACTCTTGTGTTATGATGCAGTGTTAAAGAAAAGGCAATGAGGAATCTGAAGAATTTGTGGTATTTAGTAGTGCCCAGAAAAACAAAATTCTACCTGGCTGACCTTGGTCGGTGATCAGATTTTCAACTGTCTGCTGTCTGTATAAGTAAACACAAAAATAAACATTCAGCTCAAAGACTGATGTTAGCATCTTAAAGGGAATGAATTTACCCTTCAGGTTTGGTGAATCCTAATGATATTAAGGATCAAGGGGTTTAGGATGAAGGCTTAGCTCCTTTTTAGCAAACTAAGGAACAGAGAACACATCCTCTGAGAAGAATAAGAAAGAAAGGTTTGTAAACCCATGTCTTCACAGACATAAAAACTGTAGGTTTTAAGCTAGCCTGACACGGTCGTATATGCCCACCCACCTCTCAAATTATTTTATTGATATTAAATTTGCTTTTCTTAGCTACCTAATTCTTCAGTTTTTCAGTAATACTCTCACTGAAACACTTTCATTGACTCCAATTTTTTCTCCTCTTGATGTGGTGTTCATATTTGTTTATTGTACACAATATTCTGCTCCCCATCTCCTTTTCTGTTTCTCCCAATTTCCTGAAGGCCATAAACCACTGATGGTGACTTCCGATTTCTTCCATTTCATTTAAATTTTTTTCATTTTGCAAGACTAGGATTCTTCAGGTTGAAATTGTTGGATTCTGCTGTCTTCCTATTCCTGTTTTACTGTTACTAATGTGCTTTCTACTTAATTTCTCCATCCATGCACTTCTGCCATCATCCTTCATGTCAGCTTTTCTATCTCCTTGAAACAAACTTCTGCCTCTTCTGTGCCAGCCAGTAAGCCTCTCTTCTTTCAAATCCATTGTTAACTCACATTGCTGCTTTTCATCTTCCAGTGACCATTTTTCTATGACCAGAAGACTATTTCCTCACTAAGCAAATAACAAAACCAGAAAAAGATAAATCAAGACACAAGATTTTTGAAAGTTACAGTTTGTTGTCATTAGATGCTAACTCTGGTGCTCAGCATGATCTGCCCTTCATTTCTGTATCGTCCCTCTTTAGAAGGATGAAGGTAAATAGACATTGCTTTTGCTTTTCTCTTTTTCCTTTTGTCTAAAAACAATCAATTGGTGTTGAGATCAAGGTTTATACTAGAACCATATCAAGGCCTTCATCTGAAATACCCTGATGTCAAGGGCTTTGTTGTTCTATTTCTTTGCTAAGTGAGGTATATATTTAATTCAAATACAAATAGTAGTGAAAAACCAAATGAAAAGACCTTCAGAGGTTAAACTTAATGCTGGTAAGAAGTCCGTGAAAACACAGGTGTTTTAACTACTGGTGGTTTTGTGCCAGCCATGACATATGGAGCAGGCACTAAGGAGAGGGAAAGGAAGACTATCCTTAGAATGCATTAGCATCGTCTTGTATTTTGAACATTGCAATCAAATTTACTACTGCAATTTATGTCAGTGCATGTGTGCTTATGCTTAAATATATGATGAAACATCCACGTATTTTTAAAAGATGACATATTTTTATTTACACTTAATTTTGCACTTCTCAGAATTTTTCTGTCTTTTCATATTGCCTTATGGTGTGTTGCTTGACTCCCACTCTCTGTAAGTGTGAAAAGTCAGGAGGAGAGTTCACAGCAGGTTGATGGCCTGGAGAGTAAAAGTCTGTCTAAGGACATTTCAAAGTTGTAAAGGTATTATTCTCACATGTACTTATTTCTTGGTGGGTGTGAACAACAGCTACTCACCAAGCTGGTGTAGTGTGAAATAGTTTCCTGTGAAATGATGTGCAGACATATGTAGAAAGCCACATGTATAGCACGTGCACAGACTCATCCCTGATTTACAGTTAGTGAGATCCTTGCTGATAACCGAGTTAGGAATGACCAGTGTGGAACCCTATGTTTTAATTACCCACACAACTATGTGGGTTTTCAATATTTATCAGACTAAAGGCATGATCCTGTCCTAATGCTTTGGGATTAACACACTGGAAATGACCTTGACTTCTCAGCAGTAGTTCACTATTACTAGGCCATGTGCAGACTGAGAGTTTTCTCTGTGTGTGGTTGTTCTCTATATTTTCCTTTGTTTGTCAGTGCCTGGGATTAATTTTTCCATGCCCCACAAAAGGGAATTTTATTCTACTAAATGCTAAAAGCTATTCTTAGCCAGCTTAAATATGTCAGCTAAATTCAATAAAAGGAAGTTAAGTCTTTTCAGTAATTTTCAAAACCTGACTGATAATTTAATATCTGGCTATTATGGGGATGAATATACAGTATGGTATAACTGCTACTGCTAATAAATTGCTTTTATTTTTTTAAAGTAGTGAATAGTACACTGGAGCAAGTGGATCCAAGGGTTTTAACAAAGCCTGCTCAATCGCAGATGCCCAGTGTGGCTGTGACCAGAATGAGGCCTTTTCAACATTCACAAAAGTAAGCTTTTCCTGCCCTACTGCCGTACACCAGCACAACCACACCTTTCTGGTGGGCCAAAAACTAGTGTGACACATGCCAGAAATTACAATAAGAAATGAAAAGGCCATATGGAGCCATTGCTGCCTGCCAGTCATTGCAGTAGGTGGCAACTGGGACAGGAGAAGTATTGGAGAGAGCTCCATGCATTAGGGGACTGAGAGAGTAATGTAAAATCTGGATACGATTCCTGGTAAAACTGGAATTATTTCCTTCTTTATGCCACTTTGCTCTGCTGTCATTTTTTATGTTAATAACCCCATATTAAGTATATACTGAGTTTTTCTTTGGAAACAGAACTCAGACTTGCTACAACTACTAGGGTAGCTATTTTCTGGTGTAGTATTTGGAGGATATTTGGCTCACATATGCATGTACTTCAGTCACCTGAAAGTCAGACTTTTTATCAGACTTCATCTGAAGTCATTGAAGAGAGCTAGATGACTCCAGGAGGGGAATCCTCCTATCCTAATGTAAGCAGGCTGGATAAGTCATACTTTAGTGGGGCTCATCTCATTGTAAAGTACTTGCCCTAGAGACCAGTTGAAACATGCCCTGGAAAAGCTGGATTCTCTCAAATTATTAGAGTCTGTTTAGATGAGGATAATGCTCAGATGAGATTAATCCAAGTAATGGTAAATGCTTTCTGATCAGGAACAAAGTGTGATGTATCAGCATTGTGAGGTCTTCTCAGATAATTCCTGATTATTATGCGTAGAGGATAAACTTAGAAATGCAGTGTGGGAGCTAATGACATTTAAATAGAAAATAGTATTATAGTATGAATTTGTATATTGAACACAAGATACTTACATGCACATACTGTAATTTTGTTAGTCATAAGAATACCTTATTTTACACTAAATATCCAGTCTTTGATTTGGATTCCGAGTATACATCTCTGATACTGCTCTGCTATGGCATTACCAGATTTCTTTGTTCTTTTGGGCTAGTAGCTGAATTAAACTTTCACTATTTAAGAAATACATTTTTCCTAAGATTTTCTGCTTATTCCCTCTTCCCATCTTTATTTTTCTTCTTGTATGTGATCCACTCGCCTTCATTACTGGAAAATTAAAACTTGATAACTATTGTCTTGAATACTAAAGAGTTTAAATATAACTTCTGTACCAGTTTGCATGCTAAATACATATGCTTCTAAAAACTAAAAGAACCGTGATGGAAAACAAATTTCAGTGCTTTAAGTGATCTCAAGTACCTGGTGAGGCCATTCTGGAAATTTTTATGCAGGAAGACCTCTGTGCAAATAGAAAATCTCAGATAATTTCACTCCAAATGATTTCTTAACATGCTGTACTGTGCCATTTGCTTGCCAGATGTCCCACCTCAAGTTCTAACATCACACCTTGTCCTGTGCAGATCAACCTCTGCAAAACAAGCTTAGAGTTTCTATATTTTAGGACATTACTCTGAGATCAAAGAACTATTCAATGTGAACAAGACTGTCAGACTGTGATACTAAAAATAAAGTATTCATTCTTGTTCAGCTGTAACCCAGCTTAAGCCAAGGAAAGTCCAAAACAAAGAGAGAAGGCCAAAGTTCTTACATGACATTCAACATTCTGGTCATAAGCATATTATTAGAAAAAGAACCAACCAGACTGTAAATAAGGCAAGCATGTTTCAGAATAAGGCTTATCCTGGAACAATTCCAGGAGGAACAATTAGTCATCACCTGGCTCACGTAAAAGAGCTGTTTATAACATAAATATCTATTTTGCACTTTAAAGGTATATTAAGATGTTATATTTTGTTAAATGCTTATTGACAGAAGAAAAAGAGGGCACCCCTGCAGTCTTGTATCAGCCTGTTTAATTGGTGCATTTGTATGCTGATGAGAACAATTTCCCTAAAGGAAAACAAAGAGAAAATGAAAGTAAAATCAGCCGATTTGGTGAAATGACCACTAAACATGAATGCTGTTATCTGTGATCAGGTGCCATTCTTATAAAAAAAAATTAATCTCAGAGGTGCTCATCATGACTCGTGTTCTCATCATGGTCTCACTATAGGGCTGTGTGTCCAAAGTGTGATAGATCTCCCTCTGTGGAAAAGGTGGGGGTTTATGGTTTGTTTTTTTTATTTTCCTTACTCTATATTCAGTCCTCTTTTTATTTCAAGAATTAGCAGTGAGCATTTTGGCTTCATCTTCCTAACTGTGATAGACTCTGTGGACATGACTGCAGGTTATAGGCAGATTGCTCCATTATAAACATTATTTTCATTTGTTTCACAATGACTCAAGGAAGAGGTGATCTTACTGATTTTTTTAAAGCAACTTTATTTTAAGTGTGAAGACAGAGCTTCCCTCTTTCCAGGAATTTGCAAAGTAGCTCTGTAGGCTTATAAAAAGTCACAGAGCAATCTAGGAAGGAAATTAACTCAAAAGGCCATCTATATGGTCCAAATGCCTATTCAAACACAAGGTTATTTATTTGCACCATGTACTTTGTCTGGACAAGTCTGAGTACCTCAGATAACTAAGGTTCCACAGTTTCTCTGGGTAACTTGTTCCAGAGTTTGATCTCCTGCGCAGTGGATTTTGTTTTCTGATATCTCATTGCGATTTCCCTTGTAGCAACTTGTATCTATTGCCTATGTGCCGTCTCTGCACACTGGTAAGACCTGTTCTCCAGGCTGTACACGTCTGGATGGATGCAATGCTAACTCATTCTCAACTGTTTGTGCACTTGTCTCATCTCGCAAAGTACATGACGAATTTCCACATTTGGAGAAGAAGGCAAACATGTTAATTTCCCTTCTACTATTTCTCACTTTCGTAGTTCACTGCAAGAAAAGTCTAATCCAGAGAAAACACAGTTACTAACAAAATCCTTATATATTTCTTTATTCATGCCACAAACCTTACAGTAAATCTGTTGGAATTCTTCATTGCTGAAAACTATTTCAGGGAACCATTTATTTTCATGTTCAATGAAACTGGGAATTTAAGAGACAATTTAAGACACAACTTCAGATGGATTCAATAAAATGTTGTATTTCTATGTGTGAAAACTGTCCAAATATCAGATAGGTATAAGATTTCATGCGTAGTTAGGACAGGTTAGAGCTGAGAGTAAGAAGTGTATTTCTGCTACAAATCACTTGTAGGCTTTGCACAAATGATTAAGAGAGAACTATCTTGATAACTTTTTCCGATGCTTCTTACATCATGAGTAAAAGCTGTTCTCAGTAGTAGTCTACTTTATTGGAAGGTCCTCTGGAATATCTCAGATCATGAACATATCTGCAGAAATCTTTTCTGTACCTGGTTCCTGAAAAATAATTAAAAAAGAAAAGATAGAGAAAAGAAAAAAGAATGAAATTTAGCAGTAATTATCTGCCTTGTAAAAAGCACATTGAAATTACAGGTGCAAGATCCAACTCAATCGAAAATAGTGTTGCTCTAATTTTAATTACTTTTACAATTTATATTCTTTTAATGGATTTCTGATTAATCAATATCTATATAGAGATTTGTGTCTCATTGTATGTAAACAGTTGTGCCAGCAGAAAGTCAGATTCCACTATCATCTGTACAGAGCAGAAAATTAGGCCCTAAAGAGAGTCAGCTCATCATTATAGAATTAAATTAAGTCTATTGATTAAACCTTCCTATAGAGATTGGGGTTTTTTGGAGGCATGAAGTAATTTCATTTAGTTACATTACATCAGTGAGGGGAAGTATATTTAACAGAATTGCCTGTTCTCTCCACAACAGTTGCAATATGCACATTTTACTGATTAATATAATAAAAAATAAAAAGTCATGTAATCATGAACTAAAAGGAATTTCTTTTTTTTGAGGTTTTGGTGATAAAGATTTCAAAAGCAGCATTTGATTGGCTTCTCATGTTTCTACCGGCAATCCTTTGCCAGTCTTACCAGTCTCTCCCTTGCTGAAACCATTGTCATTTTGTGGACATGAAGGTCTGATGTTTAGCGGTCTTAAATGATTCACATGGGTCAGTGTGCCAAGCATATGGTGGTCACTGCAAACAGATATATCTTCTTTTTCTTCTGTCCCACACCCCTTCCTCCTTCTCTAATACTATTACTGCACCTCTTCTCCTTCACTTCCCTGTTTTCACAGGAAATCATAGAATCATAGAATCATGCTGAGGAATTAAACAGTGTGTCAAATATTTATTGTCCATTTGAGAACTGGAAGAGAAGCATGTGATTCTACCTGAGTAACTCTCTTTAAGGGTCTCTTTAGTTCTTAAAGTCAAAAGTTGCTTCTTTTGTGAGGAGTTTATATCTACAATTCAAGTAACAAATAAAATATATTGCTAGTAAAAAGCACAGTTCTGTGTCATCTGCTGGTTAAGTCACACAGTGCAAAAGGACATTATCCTTACAACTTTGCTGTCATGGCTAATTTATAAATAACTTTGTTATTATGGTCCTGGAAGTGGAACAGAGAACAATAGCTGACCTAACCTGCCCAATAAGACTAATCTTCCACCAGAGGTTATGGTAAAATCAAAAGACCCAAGCCCATTTGTGGCCAATGGGAAATTTCGACCCAGGTCCTTCAGAAATGCAAAGATACTTTTCACTAACAATAGCTATTAGCACCTTTCTGACACCATTTGATTGCTTAGCCAAGTGTTGGTCTGTGTCAACACAGATAGACAAAGTCATATAATTTTACTGGACAATGTGAAAACTCATTTGCAAATGTTACTGCAGTTCATCATTCCTGCATTCACAGTCCAGAGACCTTCCATTGTTGTGCATAACAACTGGGAGAAATTTCTGGCTACGGTCAATGTAGAGGTTGCAGTCTTCCACTGGCAGGTGTTCTTTCCTAGTTGCTTCCATTAGTTTCTCTTTATTGCAAGGCTTCATCGTCCAATGAATACAGTGCTTCAACAAATACCAGACCAGATATATCAGCTCCAGTGTGGCATGCTAATCAATGTACACTCATTGAGTCCAACCTTAGTGAAATATTTTAGTCAAATGTACTTTTATTTCCAAGTGTAGTAATTATTATGACAAAAGCAATATTTTGAATAAAAGGATATTGGTTTAGAATTTGTGGCAAATACAAATACTTGCCAACATTTGTATCAGAAATAGTGTGGCCAGTAGGAATAGGGAAGTGACTGTGGCCCAGCACTCAGCACTGATTAGGCCTCACCTCAAATACTGTGCTCAGTTGCGGGCCCTTCACTACAAGAAAGACATTGAGTTGCTGGAGCATGTCCAAAGAGGGGCAATGAGGCTGGAGAAGGGTCATGGGGAGAGGCTGAGGGAATTTAGGTTGTTCAGCCTCCAGAAAAGGAGACATGGGGAGACCTTATTGCTCTTTGCAACTATCTGAAAGGAGGATGTAGCAAGTTGGGTGTTGGCCTCTTCTCCCAAGTAACAACTGATAGGACAAGGGGAAATGGCCTCAAGGTGTGCCAAGAGAGGTTTAGATAGGAAAAACTTCTTCACTGAAATGGTTGTCATCACTGAAACAGGATTCCCAGGGAAGCAGTTGAGTCACCATTCCTGGTGGTATTTGAATGATGTGTAAATGTGGTGCTTATAGCCTTGGCAGTGTTAGGTGTATGGTAGAGCTCAATGATCTTAAGGGTCCTTTCTCACCTAAAAATTCCATCTCACCATAGATTTTATGATTCGTAAATATGCTGAAAAGAGAAAACCTGATTCCCATTGGAAGGAGAGAAACTTCTGACTTTGTAATCTCACTACAACATAAAGGATGATTTATTCTACATCAGGAACCTTTTTGTTCATCAATTCTTTGCCTACTTTGAATCAGAATCATAGTAGTTTTACCAAAGAGTGCATTTTGATTCCTCTTCCTTTTTATTCTTACTGAAGTATTAGCAGACCTATCATGCAAACTGGATTTTTTCTCACATCTGTCATATTTTTTGTTGGTTGTTGTTGTTGTTGTTTGTTTGTGGTTTTGCTTGGGAATTTTATTTTATTTTATTGTATTTATTTCTTTATATAAATATATTTTTTTTTTATTTTATTTTTTGTGGCACTGCACAGAGGTAAATGAAGAACAGAATACTCTTTCAGGCTATTTGCTGCATGTGTTGATACTCAAGCCAGAAAGAATAAAACTTTATTTGTTTCAGATCTGAATTGACTTTTGCAGAAATTGCACTTTAAAAGAGCAACAAAAGACCAGTGTCTTCTTACTTAGGAACCAAAGAAATTCAGTTGGGAATTATGAAAGACAAAAGCCCCCGAAAACTATTGTATGTCTTTTTCTAAAAGTGTGGTTTGATCCAAGTCACAATTACATAACTACATACATGTAAGAAATTGCTCCTGAAGTCCCTTCCTGCTATGGTATTACTTTAGGAATATTCTTCAGTGCCAACTTGCTGTTAAAAGTAAAGACTTTTTTTTGAGTGATACCATGGTTCCTGCAAAGGTAGATGTCTAAAATAACTGATTTTTATTTCTGAAATACATTGTTCTCTACCATTGTCTTTTTGCATTCATTCTCTCCCTGTTTCTCTATTTTTCCATGGTAACACAGAAGTTGATAATAATGTATGACACTTGCCAGCAGAAGGATTCAGAAGGGAGAAGTGTAAAGTGCAAGAAATGTAGAAACCTGTGCCTAGAGATGCACACTAGTTTTCTATCTTCTGCAGGCTTTAACTTTTTTCTGCTCAGTTCACATTCTCCATAATGGATAGGTTCATTTGTTTTATCTGTAGTTTACTTTACCCTTCTCTTCCTTTTATTGCATCCTCAAAGGGCAAAACAGTTCAAGATTTCCTCTTGAATGTTTCAGTACTGACTGCAAGAGAGAATCATGCAGCTGCTAACCTTAACTAGGAGGCAAATATCAATACAGCTACCACTGATGGAAGCTTGCTAGTGGAAACAGAACTAATTGGCAGCATAATCATAAAAACAGCAGCCAGTATCTGTTTCACAAACATTTTTTTAGGGCAAACCAAATTTTCTGTGGATCGGGTTACTGTGATTATTGGTTTTTTGGCAAACTCCCAGCTGACCATCCATTGACACACTTGTGGCTCTTGTGCCTCTGTCAGACTCTGCTGCTGGGAGAATTCTGTGCACCAAGAACAACCAGAAAATAGCTTTTTCAGTCAATGTCATTTTGTCTCTTTGCTCTAAAGGCCAAATTACAGAATGAAAGAGCTTTCAGATCTCTCATTTCTTTCAGCTGGTGTACATAGAAGTGCCCCCAAATCCTCATCAGCTGATGCCTTTCAATGCTACCTGATGTAAACATCTCATTCATCATGCTATTACTGCATCTGTACATTTTTGACCATGTTGTTTGTACCTCAGCATCTCACAACTGTCTTGGCCAAATGCTTAGCCAAGTGAAAGGACAAATTTTGGTCTGGAGGATGCATAAAACACAGTTCATGACTGTGCTTTCCCTCTACCTGCAGTGAATTCAAATAATCCCTGTTTTCTATTAAGTCTCCCAGAAGGAACGTAGATATCAGCATCATGATATGAATTTGTAACATTTTTTACACTCTCACTCACATATACATTCACAATTTCTCTTTCCTTTGTTTTTGGGCATGTTTCCAAAAGAACAATATGTGTCAGTGAAATCTAGAGCCATTTGCTTAATTCTACCTTCTGGCACTCTCACCTGTGAGTCACAGACACAGTTACGGATGGGATAGACAGATCCTCCGGAGTACAAACCCTTGCTTCAAACTTGTTCGCCCTTAAACTAGCTAGTAGAGACAAGGATTTTCTAGCAAAAAATGTTAGGTCCTGAAATACTTCTAATTGGAAAATAGTTGTGTTGTACACATTTTGGAGGATGATTTTGGTAAAATGTTGCACTGTGACTTTTTCAGTCCAGAGTATTTCTATTTTTGATACCAAGACCAGCTTTTCAAAAACCAGTCTTCATTTCAGCTAGTGAAATCAATTATTCATAGACTTTTATTGCATAGCAAAGTTGCCTAGCTGTGTTTGGGCCCAGTGCCTCTGCTCTCATGTCTCAATTTTTGTTTGTTTGCTTCTACAGATATGTGTACCTTAGAAGGAGCACATTTTGAGATCAAATTGTTATTTTCTGAAAAGAGTTAAACCAGTAAACAAAGCCAATCTAGGACGTAGCAGACCAGCTTAGCAGGTAGCATGCCATGCCGTTCTTTCCAGTTCAAAAGAAAAGGCAATTTGTTACATAAAGGATCCTTTTATGGGAATCTGCTGGCTTGCATGGGTATAGACTGGGTGAATATAAAGTGCTTTGGGGTAGCATTCAGAAGAGGAGTTGATGCTGGTCTAAAGTCAATGGACTACCTGTTGAGATGGAGTGGGTGACACCTCCTCCCACTACTGGCAGTCTTGCCGGCATGGCTACGAATTTGCCCATTTTATGCCAGAAGCCATGATCTCATATTTGTTAGGTATTGGAAGCAGTCAAAGTCAAAAACACTCCCATGGTTTTGAGGACGCAAGGATATTATTCTACTGCTATGCTACAGCTAGTTATGCTGTGCTGCTCTCACTTACTACCTCCTGTGCCGCCACCTGCCAGACCCAGCCCGCCTCATCCGAGCGCCGTCTGGCATTGCTGGAGCGTGAGGGGCACGGCCTCCCCGTGAAGGTGGAGTATGTTGGCACCGCAGGCAAACAACCCTTCATTCTTCAATATGGCTGGCGCCCAGGGTCAGCGCAGGAGAAGGGTTTTTTTCTGGTCCAAGTAGCTCAAACAAAAGCCAATTACTGCACATACAACGAGTCTAACGGCACTCCCTGGGAGCAGCACTGTGATTGTATGGCAGCTACCTGCAGGTCCCCAGTGCACTGTTGGATCAGAAAATGTCATGTTTACCTGGCAGGTTAAGAAACTAGCCTGTCTTAAGGTACAGTATAAATTGAATGTCCTTTTATTGAAACCACAGAACTACTTCCATGATGTTTGCATTTACCTCCTTACTTTCAGTCTTTACAGCTGTTAACAAGCAATTCAACAGGTCTGACAGTTGTTTTTTATTCCTTTTCTAGGACAAACCTGCTGCTCTCCCTCCACTTTCAGGGTAAAACTGCAGTGCGGAGGCATGGCAGGGCTCAGGCATGCACTGCTGTGGAAGAACAGTGCAGGCAACAGTGCAGCAGCTTGTGGTGTTATGGTATGTAGTCCATACAACAGCAGAGAGCAGATTGCCTGGCCTGATCAGAGCCTCTTCTGCTGAGGTGTGCTACCACTTTCTCACTGAAGTGGGGACCTGTAGTCTGGGCCCACTCCCCCATTCACCCCATTACTCGCCGCTGTGGCCGCAGTCCAGATGGGCCCTGCGATACGCAGGCTGGAGATGAGGCTTTGTTCCCGCTGTCAGTGCTGTGGAGCCCATTTTTCTGAGGAAGCAGCTCTCAGATATTTGGGGTTGTGCCAGGCCCTGACAATCCAGAAAATCCTGAATTTAAGCGTGTTCCTTAAAAATAGTGTGCCCTATACCTTCCTGTCCCAAGCTCCAAATGCTGCCCTAGGAGTAATGTCGCCTTGTTTGGCGGAGGTTTTGTAGGTTCATGTGTGTCTTTTGTTTTAAAATGTATTAATTTATTATAATGTAAAATCATCTGCCTGGGGGATGTAGGATGTTGTTGGACTGCAACCAAGTATTGGCTTGTAGCCGTCTAAACCAGAGTGCTAAGAAATAAATCCTAAATAGAAATGGATGAATGGCTTATGTTGAAAATGTATTCAACAGACATTACCCTTCTTTTCTAAGGGTTTTCCTCAAAACAGTTGATGATTTCTAGATTTGCTCAGCACACGGAATACTGTATGCTGATACTACAAGCAGCAAAAGTTGTTTGCTTAATTGCAAATTATTTGAAATGGTCTTCCCCTCTTTGGGGGCTCCATGGTCTTCTAATCACATTGCATTATTCCTTCTCTCTGATTAGATGAGTGAAAAATTCATAAACAAAAAAGCCATTAATTACAACTAGTTTCCTTTAGGTGTTATCTTATTGTTGGTATTATTATATATGAAGAAAAAGACCAAGAATGTGTGTAGGTAAAACATACTAAAAATCCATTGTAAAATGATTAACTTAGTTGTAATGCAAGCAGTACATTCTTTTCTTCCGAAATAATTTTGAAGTGTACTTTCTACACCATGAAGTAATTCCTGTACATTTTAGCTCTTATTCTAATAATCTGTTAATACTGATTTCCTAAAGTCTTGCAAATAATAGCTATAAAGATTCCCCTAAGGTGAGGATTTAAAGATTCATAGATTTTTTTTCCTTCCATTGGTGTTTCAACTGGGCAATGTATTGTTCTGGAGCAAGATCGTGGTATGAGCTATGATAGTTATTACCTCTCACATGTTCATTAACAGAACTTTTCAGACTTTTTAGCGTGTTTGGTGAATTACAATGGCACTTTCTTTGGTTCAGTTGCTGCCAAATGAAATGCAGGTGTGTATAACATTGTCATATTGCTGATGATTGATTTGCATGTTTGTGACATCTGCAGATCAATGAGGAGAGGGTACCATTGTGCTGCCCACTTTACAAACACAAAAACTAAGCAAGCACTGATTTTTAACATCACAGAGTTTATAGTACTGCAGCATTTCTGCAATTGGTGGTATTTAAGGCAGCTTGCTGTGTCCACTGACACTTCATTGACCTTAAAAGATATCCTTATGGGAATGGCAGTCTTCTCATATTCTGCCAGTTACAAAGTTGGGAGAAAAAGACAGAGGGAAGAAACATAATGTGCAAGCAAGATTGATGGACACAAATTAACCCAAGCCAGCCCCGTGCAATATGATGTATTTAAATCTACATTTGAGGCATTTCACATTGACTCTTCCCTTTGCAAATTGAAACAAGGCTAGGATGGTGTGAAGGATTAGTTAAAGGAATTCGCTTTGACCTTAATTGAATTACAGAATGATTATATTTATGGTTACAGAAGCACCTTGTTTTTAATTGGAAGCTATTAAATGGAATTCACACTTTTGGCTTTGGAAAGATAATCAGAGAGTACTGGGTTGAAAGTGCGTATATTATCTCAAAAAATGTAGAGATTTGACAAAGAACAGCATTGCTCTCTTCTTATCAGTACTCATTATGCTTGCGGAAAAGCTTCTGTCTAAATCTAGAAATCTGCCATGCTATGCTCCTGTAATTTCATCTTTAAGATTAGTTTTAACACAGTGTTGGCAGAAGAATGCCAGTTGCCAATGACTAAGAGGAGGGAGAGGAACCTATTTTTTACAGAGAAACATTTTTATTTTTTCATTTCCTCACCCACAGTATTTGTCTCTTTCCATCATCTGTTTTGTCTCTTCAGAAAGTCAGGCTGCAAGCTGTCTGTGGCAGGCACCCATTTTTCATTATTTGTGCAGGTAGGTACTCTAATATAAATAAATACCAAAAGAGTTTTTTTCACTCCTCAGAAAATAAAACATTTAGTATTAGTGATGATACTAATGCTTGAGTGTGAACATGTGTGATGGTGTTGGCTGGGATAAAGATAATTTCTTCATAAGAGCTAGTATGGGACCATGTTTTGTATTTGTGCTGAAAACAGTGTTGATAATACAGGAATGTTTTCATTACTGCTGAGCAGTGCTTATACAAAGTCAAGGCCTTTTCTGCTCTTTGCATCACCTCAACAGCAAGTAGTGCAGAAGGAGTTGGGAAGGGACACAGAGGGCAGCTGACCCCAGCTGACCATAGTGATATTCCATACCATATGGTGTCATGCTCAGTATATAAAGCTGGGGAAAGAAGAAGCAAAGAGGGGGGGCACATTCATAATGACAACATTCTCCTTCCCAAGTAGCCATTAGCGTATGATGGAGCCCTGCTTTCTTGGAGATGGCTGAACACCTGCCTGCCCATGAGAAGTGGTGACTGAATTCCTTGTTTTGCTTCTCTTGCATGCACAGCTTTTGCTTTACTTGTCTATATCTCAACCCATGATTTTCCTCACTCTTACCCTTCTGAGTCTCTTCCCCATTCCACTGGAGGGAAGTGACATGTTACATTGAGGTTCCAGCTACCTCAGTGTAGAAACCTATGAAGGAACTACTACAGACTTTGTACATGCAAAATTTGAAATATGTCCCACCAAGCTCGCTGTTGTGGATTGCCTAGGAGGAAAAAACCTCCACAAATAAATGAAACCCCCCCAAAAGAAGGAGGACTGTCATCATTAGTAACATGAAAGGTAACAGCATAGTTACCTGCATGCTTGACTACCCCAGAAGAGATTTATAGCTTTATGTTTGACTACCTCAAAGATCTTTAAATTTAGGTTGGTAATTGTGGGTGTAAAGGACCTTGATGTGAAGAATTTCTGAGCTAGACTAGCTGCTGGGAGAGCTTTGAGATAGCAGAGGAATGTTGCTGGGAAAGGTTTGAGACCATAGGGGAGTATTACAGGGAAAGTTCAGCAAGATAAGAAGGAAGAAAGAAGAGAGGAACCAGTTTCCAATGGGGGGACGACTGCGAGAAGCAGGCATCCAATCAAAGCAATCAGTGAGCAAGATATCAACCAATGAAGAAGTGAAAGTACCCGCGTGAACGGTGATAGCTAACCAATTGTATTAGCCACTCATATAGGTGGGTACTTCGTATTGCCTATATCAACCCTGGACCTTCGGGAAATAAATAATTTCATTTCCTAACCAGAAACGGGGTCTATGCCTCTCCAGAGATAATCAAAATTATTTTGATTGTAAGCTTGATCTTTTGAGATGTTACGAGAAGTCACTGAATTCATATAGCTAAGTAGAAAGTAAACCAATTATGTAAGAAACAGGTAAAACAGACTTCAGAGAGATTTGAGAGATTACAGGCTGTTAACACTGTCATAATCACTGTTTAAATCTGCAATCTCATTAACATTAAAGAATTAGAACCAAACTGAGCACAACTGAAAAATGATTCAAGAAAGAGAAGAAATCTTTTTACTATAGCCTCCAGTAACTGCTGTGAAATATAAGATGGAATAAAGGAGGGCAAGAACATTTCAGAGGAAGCTGATGAAATGAAAGCTGTGATGAAATATCTCCTGCTTTCCTTTCCAGCACTTACAATTGAAGGCTTTACATTTACTCCAAACTAATGTCTGTTAAGAGTGTTCTGTCATGGGGGCCATGGGGTGTACCCAAATGATGCATAACAGTAGTAATGAAATCAGAGAAGACAGAATGCTATAGCTCATAATTTTCTCCATCGTCAAGACTCCTGTATATTTGGTCAATGATTTTTGTATCAAATTTCTGGTTTAGGGCCTGCATACTGTTTATGTCAAAATTTCATAGGAAGTTAGAAGCTCAAAATCAGGGTTTTTCTGCTTCTGTTTTTGTCCAGGTTAGAATGAGCTGGTGAGCTTATCTAGACTGTATACCTTGGTTATTGTTCTTTTTGCAGTTAGAATTGCAAGATTTTTGGTGAGTTTAAACCTTTTTGTTGCCCATGATAGCTTCATAAGATTTTGAAGATTTTTTATTAAAAAAAAGGGAAGCATTCTCTCTGATGCAAGCAGTCTTAATGCGCAGACTCAAGAGAAACCCTAGATATGGCAATCCAGCATAAAGCAAAGCAATTATTTTTACTTTACAACAATCTGTGTATGTTACAAGCAGCATCTTGCAAAAAGCTAGGATGAGAAGGTGAGCAGATCCTCTTTTGTCAACACAATGCAAAACTAAACTCAAGCTAAAGAATAAATTGCAGATAAATAAATATCTGTTTGCAGCAAGAGATATGACATGGAAAACCCTCTCCAGGAAGTGGACTTTAAGTCTTTTAGTGCTGCGAAGTCAGGATATGCTGGCCATGGCTGAGTTCTAGAGCTGGTATGGTGGATAGCAAGCAAGCATTTTGCCCTTGTTCCAGTTTCTGTGATTGTTCTAGTGCAGATCTGGTGTGTAGTTCTGTTTAGAGTGTGCTATGATAATGTAATCTGGAACATGCAAACGGATGGATGATAGCTGACAATTGTCTCTGGAAGATACAGTTAGTATCTATCTGTAAATATATGCTTCTAAATGGGGAAAAAAAAACGCTAACTGACCTGTTCACAGCAGCTAACTGATTTTCAAAGGGGAGGGAGAAGAGGGTTTCATGGGACAACCCCAGATGGGGCCTTTAGTCAACCATTCCAATAATTTTCTGGGTCTACAGTAGGAATGGTGGAAAAACTGCAAAGGCAATATAATCAGCAGGTAGAATGACAGGACTTCATGGGGAGGGTTAGCAAAAACCTGCTCTTAGATTTAAAAGAAGGATGGATGCATGGCTGTTCTGTAGAGAAAATGAGACTAGTAAGCAATCCAGTGTGTGCAATTTCCTGCCTTAACAGTGGACTCTGTATAGTACTAAGCTTTTGTCTCTCTGAATTGGTTATCAGAATGGCAGATGCTGCCAAATTTACCTTTCTGATACTTTTTCAGTAGTGTTCAGTTTACAGCTATCTGCAGAATACATGGCTGTATGTACAGGGGACCAAAACCAGGGCTCTTACTCTCTTCTGAGACACATAAAGACTCATCCTTCAACAGATACAAAAGCAAAACCAGATTCCCAACATCAGGAGGTTTGGTCAAGTGAACACACAGTGGTAAGCTCTTCCAACCCCAAAAGTATATGATACCTGAGGTTTGGTGTGGCTTTGCTCTAAGTCAGGGAGGTGGTAATAACTGCTCTCACTCATAGCACCAAGGTGCCTATCTAGTTTCTATTGTATTGTGGCCCTTAGGAAGACTGATATTGTCCTTTCTTCCCTGGGTCTGCCTGTACCATGTATCACTGCTTCTGAGTCAGTTACAGCTTCTGAAGTTGTGGGTGCTGTCTTTTTAGCACAAGCCGTGGAAAGCTTATGTTCATTAATCTGGCACTGCTGGGTTCAGTCTCTGTAGCTGGGGTGCCATTATACCACAACTGTATCTTCCAGTAGGACAGATGGGCAATATCAACAATAGCTCTTTGAAAACAATTAAGAAGCATTTTTGAGCAGAGGCCAGTGTGCCCACCATCATGGTAAAGTAGTTGGTCTATCTTGGGTGAAGATGGAAAAAATCATTCCTGAACAGAATGGTTCCCATGTTTGGCTGTATTAAAAGCAAAGCATGCACTTCTGAAAATGGGAAGTGGGCACTATTCAGGCAGTGCTCTCCTATTTTGACATGCCATGTGGACTCCAGTATAAAAAAAAGAAAGAAAAATATAATAATGCATATGTGTGGTAATAATCTGCACATGACTGGTTGCTGTAATGTGCACTGCTGTACTGCCAGCAGGGAAGTGAGTGATTGCCTCTCCCCTACACAATGAACGCCGCCTTTGCCTCACATGGTTTTTCAGCAGGAGAGCAAATAAGAAGGGGGGAAATAAGGAATGAAAAGCACTGCCTGACCCCACTGCATCACAGCCCTTGTGGCTTAAGTAGTCAATAAGAAGTTTTTTTGCTTTTGAAAATTTTTGGGTGGGCTACTGTGCCCAGGTAACTTGCTGAGCAAGAGATGAAAAGCAACTACCTGCCTTTTGCTTTGACCTCTGTGTCTTTCAGCCAAGGTGGAGAGACATATGCCATGGGAGCTGTGCTCATTGGGAAAGTTTTTACTTGTTTTGCTAGTCTGGTGGCTCATCCGGAGCAGTTTGATATTCAAATGAATCTGTCAGGAACAAGAGTATGGTGCTTCAGTTCTTGCTCGGGCCTGATGACATTGATTTGTGAGCATACTGCTTGACTACGGGATGTGTGACAGATAAATTTTATCAAAATTAAGGCACAATTAAACATTTCATCTTCCTAATTACTGGCTGTAGATTCAGCCTGATGACCATGTGCTGTAAGAAATCAGCGACCATTACACATTTTAATGGAGCACAGCTGTCTTACAGCTTGGTAATATTTGCACAGTGCCACAGAACTGTAATTTATGATAAAAAGAAAAAATGTGTATTGGCTCTTTTTTGCCAAAATAGATTAAGGATTCATATACTTTAATGAGATTTGGACCTAGCCTTGGATTATCGTTATAAATGATTTATGTGCATGTTGGTGGACTCCTGTAGTTTTGAGTTGATTTGTGTTTTGGTCGACCAATATGTAATTCAGTATTTCCTTGTGTGCCAGTATTTGCATTCTTTCCCCTGTCTCGATTTCAGTTCTATTTTCCCTCCATAACTTAGAGAGAAGGGCAAGTTGGAATGTTAAGAAAGCATTGAGACATATTTCCTGGGAGCCTCCCTTGCAGCAATGCCCACTCCCAAAATCCATCCCTTGCTCCCTGGCTCCACACCCTGAGCTCAGACAGGGCAGGAGAGAGTGAGAGGGGGAGAGGTGGGTTGCACCAGACTGGATCAGGGTCACCTCTGCAGCCTGGAAAGCAGGGCACAGAGGAACATGCTACCTGAACTTCTGCTCATGCAGAGACCTGCTCTAACGTTGCTCTATCTCAAGGAAGAGTATCAAAAAAACTTCCTGCTGCGTGTTTAAATCATGACTTGACTTACAAAAGGGTGCTTGTTTCCCCATTTGATATTTTTCCTCTTCCAGTCAGTTTTTTTTCCAGAAAATGGGCTGCCCCTCAAAAGGCAGAAAAAAAACCCTAAACACCACCAACATACATAACCAAGTTATAATTTTTGGAACAGCCTTTCTTCGCCATTATTTTCTTCACTAGTTTTCTTTCACAGAATAATTAGTGTGTGGAGTAGGAGAAATGATGAAGATAAAAGTAGGTGTTTCATATATACGTGTACATACATATGTATATGTGTGTATACATACATACACATACTCAGTGGCTTTGTTTGTATTTGTGCCTGCTTTATTTTTACATTAAACTTAGTGAATCAAATTTGCAGTAAGTTTAGCTGCCTATATGTGCAAAGAGTCATGCTGAAGTCCAGAGTTTGGCCCCATATGTTGCGAAACCCTGAGACCCATATGTGCAGATGAAAAGAGAAACTAAATTATAATTTTCATAATAAAAAAAAAAAAAGTCCTGTCCAAGTTTGATTTACTTCAGTGTTCATATGCTGGAATGTTTCATACTGTACCAGGTTGCATATGCTTGCACACTAATTCTCAATTGCCGTATGCAGTTTGTGACAACCATCTGCTAAGACCTCCCTTAGAGTTCTTTCTCCCACTCAGCCCAGCTGAAATAAAAATATGGACAGAAACAACTTCTGCAGTGAGATTAAAAAGTTAATAGGGGACTTGGAGTTAGACTGTGTATATGATTCCAATTCAACTGCTCCTACAGCTTATGCCCTCCTCATAAAACATTCCTGAGGGTTAAACACTAAATATAATGGAAAACTGTAAAATAAAGCCATACTTCCTTTGACAGACTTGACTGGGCTAGAAAGGTAATGAAATATGTATGCACAGTGCACATGTGTTAGCTAGCTCTCACTAACAGTTCTGAACCAGCAGCTTAGACTAACTGTGTATAGCACCTTATCACATTAAAGCACCCTAAAGCAGGAGGGCGGAGAGTGGTGAGAAAAAGAGGGTGTGAGAGAGTAGGGACTGAAAATGTGCTTTCAGTTCCTCACCACAGAGTAATTCCATTTCAGCCAGTCTCATCAGAAACTCTGAATGTCAGGCCTTGGCTACTCTCGTTTAAGCTCAAGGGGCAAGCCAGCAACCAGAGCATCGGAAAACGAGGTGAAGGAAATGGGTAGATGAGGAAGTGAAGAGCAATGGTAGAGAAGGGATCTGTGGGCTAAGAAAGTGAAGATAAACTCTTACCTTCCAATATCTGATAATCTCCAATTTTACATTTCACCTTATTATGCAGTAACGGGTTAAATTCCCCATCACAAGTATTTTTGGAAACATGAGAGAGAGAAGGAGTTCAAAACTCCAAGTAGTCAGACCCCTGCCCCAATCAGGACTGCCTTTGACAAAGCCATGGTGTGCTGGTGTCAGTGATGACAACTCAGTGTTTAGCTAATCTGTTCTTTAAAACCTTCTGATACAATAAAGTTGATCCAATCAGATTTTTCCTAAGATCAAATCTATTCCCATCTCTACCATTTAAAGCCTCAAGCTTCTTGCTGGAGTATCTGCTGTCATGGAAAAAGGTGGTGTTAGGTCTCTCTAGTGCTGCTCCTCTGCGCATTTGTTGAGGTCTTAGTAGCAGAGTGGAGCAGGTCTTCAGGTGTCTTTTACATGCCAACATGATGTTCATCTAATCCATAACAACATGATGTTTTTGCCTCATGTTTGGTTTCTGAGAGGAGACTAATGAGAGAAGAATAAAGAGTTATCTGTTTTGAGGTGGAAATTATGGGTCTTCGTGTGTATTTCTGTGATGACTTTATTTCAGTAGGTTTTCTGTGTAAGCATGAGTGAAAAATCAAGCCCAGTGATAAAGCCTAACTGCTCAGAGTTAAAAGGGGAGAAGGGAAAAGGGAGAGGAGGAATAATTTTAGATCTGCTGATAAACGGATACCTGGAACACATGTTTTGTTAGTTTGCTAGATGCAACTCATCAGGTTATTTGGCAAACACAGTATTCCTTGGTCAGATAGTCTCAGGTGGTAACCTTAGATTTTAAGGGCTCAGTAAGTCATAAGGAATTTTTTTTGCCCTTGAAATTGTAAGGCTGCACACATGTAAACCTTGAAGCTGAAACGTCTTTGAACTATTTTAAGAGCTTTTGAAAGGCTGGCATATTAAGTTATATATCAATCTGTCCCCCATTGGTTATTAACTTAACAGCTGCTGTAAGTGTAGCCTATCAGCTTTAAATATAGGAACAACAGTAAATAGTGCATTATGATATTCCAGATGGAACACTTAAAATAAATTGAAATATCCATATATTTGGGAGTTTTCTACAATACCACTATTATGTCATCATTTTCTGCAGGTAGTGTAACAACCACTTACCCCTACAGCATTAAAAATTTAGAGAACATAGATGAGTGGAGAACTGACAACAACCAAAAAAAACAGCAAGACCTTTTGGCTTCAGAAAATGCTTCAGGGTCTGATGCAGGAGTGTACTAGAGGAAGGAAAGTACCAGGAATGAGATCTGGTTGCTCTTCTTTCTTCTTCTTTCTGATCATGCCAACTCTTGGAAATATCTATAAGGCCATGGAATCATGAACCATCTATTGCTGACTAGTAGAATGTGGTTTCTTGAGGGATGTCTGCTCTAGAAGGGGAATAACCACATTAAACAGAATTAGAAAGAAGGGCAGCTCTAGTGACTCAGTATTTCTAATGAGGAAAACACTCTGAATTTAACTGAAGACCACACAGCCTTCCCATCACAGAGCATAACCAACATGCTTTGTCTACAAAGTAAAAGGGAAGTGAAATGGCTGATCATTTTTCCTCTGCTGTAAAACTAGCTGCACTATGGCATGGTAACCTGCTTTTGAGGGACTGGGGCTTGAGGTGAGGTGGTGTAATTCAATAGCTGTGCTGAGAAACTGTTCTACGGAGGCCTGGGTGTGATACCTGCACTAATTACCTTGTGGATTAGGGTTGCATTAACAACCACACTAAAGCCTCTGCAAATCCTCTTTTTTTAACCCCACTTGCATTACTTAGCATATTGATGCTCTCACCTCATTGCACAGACAGGGGTTTTAGCTTCCGGCCTTATTATAGTTGCTCCTGAGGCCCAGTAGCTCAGCAACTTCAGAAACACAGAAGGCAAGATATGATGTCTCTTTGTTCACGTGTGTTTGATCACTGGGGCATTGAACAGGTCAACTCAACCTTGCCATGAAAATAAAAAAATATATCCCAACATATATCCTACATAAAAATTAGTAAGATAGGACAAATGCCAGAATGTAGGGTAACTGTGATGTGCTAAGCTACACATGGAGCCTTGTCTATCACTACTGGTCTTGCAAGCAGTTGACTTGGCTTTACAGCACTAGGTTCTTTGGAAGATGCTTGGGAAAGACATTCATCAGGCTCAGGAAATATTGCTTTTATTATGTTCACATGCACATTACTTGCTGTCTAATTTAGTTTTTCTCGTCTGTTTTAAAGCCTTTTCCTGCACTGGAATAGTTGTGTTAATTACACTCACGCTTATCAGGCACAATGCAAGGGAAATGTGTCAGCTCAGATCTCTGCTGAAAACAAGGTAACATGGAAGTGGCTTATGCAGAATCACAGAATAACTTACTGGCTCCTTCAGAGCACTACTGGTTAGCACCAGGTACGTGCTCTGTTACTGCATCTCAACAGGGGCACAGAGATCTTCACTCATTGGTGAAAACCTTTTTAACCAGGAGTGCACAAGCCCACCTGATCATGCGCAGATCATTCTTGTTGTCATTCTTAGGAAGCAATTCACTTTCCAGCAACTTTTCTGGATGAATTCGTCTACAAAATTAGCTTCCTTCTGTAAGTGGGAAAAAAGCCCTCAAAATCTCCACCTCCCCAAGGTCAGTTGGCGAGCCCAGGCTCACTCCTAAATGATTAGTCCAGATTTTCTAGCTATTAGACTATGCTGCACCCAGCTTTATTTCTGGAGAATGCAATATTTATTTATAAGAGGTCATGCTTAAGAAATCAAACAAAATTGACACTGGAATTAATTATAAAACCTTCCTTACCATCTGGTTCTTGGACTCTCAATCCCTGACTTTAGGTACAAGCATATCAACCCTTGTAGTTTTCAAGAGAATTTCTATTTATTGGCACTAGTCTGAATCGCTGAAAGCAATTACCTATACATAGCTCTGTATGACTGGGAAGAAACGCATTACAGGATGCCTATAGCCGCATAACTCAGTACCAGTGGCAAAAGCCACTGTAGGAGCAACACGATAACTGAATGCTGAAAAATCTCTGGCAGATTAGTTCCTCCTACTGATAGATGTAACTGTGACAATATATCAATCTTTTTAAAGTAACACATTACCATTCACAGGTCTGTAGGCTGCTTTTATACCTCCATCATCATATCTGTGGCCTTCAAAATTACAGCTGATGGACCTCTTGTCAAGGCCCAGCTACTTAATCAGTGTGACAGCATCCTACATTTTTTGAACCCCAGAGGTCTTGGAAAAGTTTAATGCAGCTTCCAGGTAAAGTTCAATCCACATGGCTGAGTCCCCTGAAGTATTTTCTGCAGAGAACCCTTCCCCCACATTTTAGCAAACCCAATGTCCTTTACACTTGAAGAGTTAAGCTGGAAGGCCAGGTATTATTGTAATAGAAATATGTGGTTCTCTGCTGCCCACTAAGAAGTCGGGTGCAAGGCCTATAGTTAAGCCCCACACACTTGGAAGAAACAGGACTTTTGCAAACAATAATGAGTTTCTCCCATCACAATAACCTAATGTACGTTTATGAGCATTTGTTGCCTAGAACATGAAAATTAACATTTTAATGTCCGGTAAATCCTATTGTCCCCTACCTCCACCTGGCTGGAGGCAGGGCCCCTCTAATAGTCATCACAACATTGGACACTTAAGTCTTGTAGTAAGGGATTATTCTTCTTTATCACAGGAGCTGGAGTAAAATCAGCTCTTCCACTCCATCTGAGAACCTGCTCACCAGAGACTGAAGCCACAGCTTTCATGGGATGATCATCCTTAACCTTTGTTCTCCTCTTCAATTCATGCATCCATTCCTCCAGAGCTGAGGTAGGTTTTCCATCCCACTTCGTCATGTCTTCTCCATGATTTCGCAGGTAAAACCGTAGGGTGGCCCGTGGCATATACCTTCTATATCTTTTCTCTCTCGAGCAGTAGGACGCATTTTATTAACAGCTGAGAAGTGTGTTGGCACACATGAAGAGCTGGATATATCAGGTAGATCGTCTCTCAATTGTCTGAACTCCTGGGACAGATTTTCCACAGCTGAAATGATGAAAGAGGTGAGATTGTCTTTGAACTCTCAGAGTTTATGAATGATTTCTGCTGTTAATGGTACTGTGTCGTTCCAGGTTACTGTTGCCAATGAATGGGCATATGATGACGGTGCATTCCGTGTAAATTTCCGCCACATGAGTTATGTACATTAGACCTCATCTGGATCTATGAGTGCATCCCCGGCATCGGCTTGATATTATAGATGATCTCTACAGTGGCTGATTCCCTCAGAAACTGGATGCCTTCCTCTAGAGTAGTCCACTTGGCCAAAAGACTCATAACATCGTCCTTGTATGGAAACCTTGCTTTCACAGCTGCCAAGAGCGGTGTCCAAAGGCTGAGGGACTGTTTCATTCTTGCAATTGCTTTGTCAATTCCCCCTTCCCTAGCAAGTGATCCCAGGTGCTCGGCTTCCCTACCTCCTAATTCATGACCATCGGCCCCATTGTCCCAGCATCAGAACAACCAGGTGATGATGTACTCCCCTGGCTGATGGGTAAAGTCTTTTTGCATATTCCGTAGCTTGGTTGAGGTCCAAGGTTGAGAAGACACCTCTTCTTCTTCGTCTTCCTCTGATTCATGTGATGATGACTCTTGATCAGATGTTGTCCTGGGTAGTAAGTGCATTGTCATTGCTTCTTCATCTTGTTTCTTCATCTTTCTTGTCTTTTTTTTTTTTTTTTTGCTTTTCTCCTTGTGTACAGGGGCAACAGATGTTAGTACAAATTGGTCCTCTAGTTTAGCTGCAGTGATTATCACTGTCTTTGGAGTAGCTGCAGTATCTGTTGTCGGGGTTTGGGTAGCTGCTGTACTTGTCACTGGGGCTGGTGTAGCTGCGGTGCTTGGAGCTGGAGTAGCTGAAGTGTCTGCTGCTTTGCCATCAGATCCACGGATGGTTTTTTTCCTTTTGAAGGTGCTGGATAGTGTTGAACAGGGCTCTGTAAGCCCCAGCACATTGCCATGATTTGTCCCTCTCTGGTATGACCAGACTGACAACACACCTCCTTTAAGTGTTAAATTAACTAATTTTTCTGGATTTTGCACTTGTTCAGTGGTGAAATTCCAAAACACTGGAGGGGCCCACTGGCCTAGATACTTGCCCATACTATCCCACACATCCTGCCACTCATGACTGTCCAACCTCAGGGAAAATCTCGTGGCCCTCCTATATCGTTGTCTAACCCTAGACAAGGCCCAAACCTGACTCTGCTTAGATCTCAAGATCAAATGAAATGGTGATGGGTAAAACATGGGTAAACACTCTGGTCAGATCTGTTGTTATCTCAAACCTTCAAGCCCCACGTCGTGCACCAAAAAAACCTATCATGGTTTAAGCCCAGTCAGCCATGCAGCCCTTACTCACTCTCCCCTTCTTCCTCCCCCCCAACTGCTAGAGGGATGGGGAGGAGAAACAAAAGAATGTAACCCCCACGAGTTGAGATAAGAAGTCCAATAACTAAGGTATAACACAAACCACTGCTGCTACCACCAATAATAATAATGATAAGGGAAAGAACAAGGGAAGAGAATACAAACGCTCACCACCCACCGACTGATACACAGCCCGACCTGAGCAGTGATCCAACCCTTCCAGGTAACTCCCCCCAGTTTATATAGTGGGCATGACGTGCTGTGGTATGGAATAACTCTCTGGCTAGTTTGGATCAGGTGTCCTTTCTTTGCTTCCTCTTGGCTTCCCCTCCTCCCTGTCAGAGCATGAGACTCAGAAAGTCCTTGATCAGAGTAAACATTACTGAGCAGCAGCTAAAAACATCAGTGTTATCAGCACTGTTCCTAGGCCAAAAGTCAAAACCACCACACTGCACCAGCTAGTAAGGATAAAAATAACTGCTACTGCTGAACCCAGGACATGAAGAAAAAGGTGTGTTATTATTTGACAGGTAGAACAGCATTTTTATCCATAAATAAACATCCTGATGCTGATATCAGTCACAATGTGCATGCATCGACATAACTCCATCAATGACCTCAAGTTACTTAACACTGTTGTAACTGTAATCACCAAACTGTGGTAGGGAAATAGGATCACTTGAAAAAGTCACTGTGGGTCTGTAAGCCTCTTTGCTTTCCCCAGGTATAGCGTCTGACCTCAGAAAACATAATCCCTCTTTCTACATATTTTACTTTGCTAGGTAGAATTATTTCCTCTGTCTGTGTGTAACACAAATGCATACACACAGGGTGAGAATCTGATCCACAGATCTTTTGTTTACAGCACTTGCCAATGAGTGCCAATTACATATAAAGAAATAGATGTTAGCCACATTATGATATGAATTTCCTTTAGAAGGGAATGTTTCAGAATTCTAATGGCTGCATTTTCTTTGTCTCTTTGAGTTTTACCTTTCACATGCAACATTATTAAATATAGTCATTATCTGACTTAAATAATAATGCCTGTAATTATAGCAAGAACCAGTTCACTCATGGTTAAGTTAAAATGCTACATATCAGATATGTCAATGTGATCCGTACAATACCAAAAATTTAAAAAATGAAAAATAACATTATCAAACATGAAAATCCATTAATGCTAGTCATTAGGTTTTAACTATGCTTTTAGGGTTATTAATATGGAGAAGAGGAAGACACTTCAGCTGACCATGCCTAATGCTGCAAGCATGCAGCAGAATTAAATTCTTTATTTTCTCAGTACTCAATAAAGCATCGCCTATTAAAATAAAACACCTTTGATGAAAAGATTCCTTAGTTCCTAGTCCCTTACAATATCTTCCATCCAGAAATAGTACTGCAGGTACTACATTGCATAAATAAGCTGACCTGTCAGGTTTTTGGCAATTTATGGGGCTGGTCAGCCCATACATTCGTGCAGGTTTTTTGTTGCAATGAGATGTAATGGCTTTTCAGCGCACCATAAGCACAGTTGTGACCACAGGCTCACTAGTGTCATTTTGTGTGCAGTAATGAAGCCTGACGAGTGGTCTCCTGCTTGCAGATAGCCGGCTGTTGTCCTAAAAATGCAAACCATTGCCTCGGGCCATGGAATCAGGAACAGGCAAAGGACAGTGGCACAGGCACGGCTCCCCACTGCTCACCCTCCCTTTAGCACACTGTATTTGGATGCAGTAGAATAGTCTTTACCCTTGTACATAAGGACACAATGAGAGAAAGTGATAAAAGCAATTGTATGAAGGCCATGTTGGAAACCAGGTTTTGTGAAGTTGCTGAGCTGACATTCAGGGAAAAAATCCCATTGCCAATACATTTTCCTCCATGCACAGCGAGGCCTTTGAGCAAAAATGCAGCTACTTCATTATCGCTTCCCTTCCTGTATTTTTTTTTAATCTGTATAAATATTTGTGCAGAAAAGTGCATGCATGCTTATTTATATTTATTTATATTTTGAGAATATGTACTTACACCCACACTAGCACACATGCACACATGTATGCATATATACAGAGAGACAGAGCTAGCAGGCACAGCATATCACAGGAACAAACCTCTCTGCTTTCTTTTTTCACAGCTCATCAACATTCCACGGCCCAGGAAGGCCAGGCATGTATGCGGGTTCACACTTCCCACGGCACAGGCGGCCCCACGGCAGATCCCTCTCCTTGCTTTGACACCCGAGGGTCGCTGGAGAGCCACTCTGAGCTGGGTAGCACTGTGCTGGGAGATGGCTTATTTTCCAGAGACACATGAAAAACAAGTCTACCGTTACTCAAACAGCAACTGGGTCTTGTCCTGGGAATGTGCAACTTATAATTTATTTAAGCCACTTTCTGTATACCAGACACCACTGAGCCCCCTTGGTGCTTGTGGCAGCAGACTGTCTAAATCCTGAAAAACCTGAAGGGTGGCTTGTTCTTCAGGAGAGTAGGAAATGCTTTTATGGTTTCCCCATGTACATCCAGTGTTTTGTAAACAACTAGAGGCAAAGGATATTTGAGCAAAAGTTAAAAATCTGTTTCAGTTATAACCTTGTTGTCATATTTCTTCTCACTGTTTCATAGCTCTCTGGGAGTAATCCTTCCCTCCAAAACTTTTCACGTGGTGGGAAATGTCTTTGTAAAATGCCATATTAGAGGGAACGTATGGAGGCCAACGCTCTCATGCTTTTCTTGCTGAAACTTTTCTAATCTTCATCCTCAAAATATTTGTCCCTTCATCTCACAGACCACAAAAAGCTGCAGTTCATTTGGTGTTTCTCATGAAGAGGTAGAGTTAAGTGGTGCATGAGGCTGAGAAAAAGGGAGGCTGGAGGGAGGCATGACAAGGGATTGTTTGCAGGCACTGCTCATCTGCTGCTCTTTTGTCTTAGAAAAGAGACCCTGGGCCTCAAATATAAAACCTAGACTGCCTGTTTTTATATCACTTGACTTCTGAAATAAGAGGAAATATCTGGTGATGTAATAGGTCTAACGCAAGCTAACACAGTCAGCACAAGAAAGCATTTCATCACATTATGTGACGCTAAAATGGCAAAATCAAAAGCAGTAGCTTCTATTGTAACAGTCAGTCAGTAACGTGGTTTATAAGAAACACACTATATCTGTCTTTATTTCTTAAATGTGTAGCTTAATATTGATATTTTTGAAATGTTAACTATAAATCAGAAAATACGGAATGTACAGCGTTGCCTTGGGAACCTTTTCTTTCTTTCTTTCTTTTTTTTTTTTGATTTCTGAAATTTTTATAATAAAACTCTGCAAAGTTAAGGTAGCATTACCCCAGTCTTTGGGTATATTTAATACAAAATGCTTGAACTTCTGGGACAGCAGCTATTTCTATGGATACAGTATGTTGAACAGACATGGAACAAAGAAAACCAAAACAGTTGGTTCTCTGCTGTCAAGGAAACAAGCTGCTCTTTCTGCTTAAATATCTCTTACCAAAACTAGGAGAAAAAAATCCTCCAAAACTTCAGTTTGCAGTTAAAAAGAAGAAATCTGATTACAGGCACTGGAATAAACACATTTTCATATATTTCAGTAAGGGATATTGTTATGTTTGGTGTAGGTAAATAAACAGAACTCTCTGAAAGCCTCTAAGGCTAAGGTTATTCTTAAAGGTAAATATTAGATATTTTTTTTTTGAGAACAGTAGGAGTCCAGAAGGAAAATTAGAAAACATTCTGCAGGGTTCTGTTTTTTGTGCTGCACTTACTTAGATCAACTTCTGTTATTTGTGCTCCTGTAATACAAAGTCTCCCCTCTTTTTTCTTTTTATTTTACACCTATTCAATCCATTAGGTAATTCGTGGTTTAAAATAATGAAAACTAAACCTCATATTTGTTCAAACCCAGAAAATTTTAGTGGACATATTTCTTTCAGAAGTATTAAAAGGTGTACTGAATAGAATTACTTCATTTGATGAGCAGGATAAATAAAGATTCACACGTGTTCTATATGACACTTCCAATATACAAATGAAAGAGAAGACAGCAGCTACTCAGAAACATGGTTAAGGTGACATGAAAGAAAGGGGTTACAGAAAAAAATGAGATTACTCATAACACTTTTAAAATCTTGGCATTACCTTCTGATGAGTGACATTCTGGTTCTGGTTGGAATAAGCTTCATCTTGAGCTCCTGCATGACTCTCAGTGAAGCACCACATTAGAAAACAGGTCTCTTCGAAGACAGAAAAATACCCTAGGAAAAAGGTCTGAGACATATCACATAAGCTCACAGCATTCCTAAATATATAAGTACACTGAAAATGCCCAGCTAGTTTTGAAACAGATTCACAGACATGAATCTTTGCCTATTCATGGCAGCATTTATAATTTGAATGAGGGAACACAAATGAAGTTGAAGGTAAATAATCTGTTGAGTTAAAATTGTCTTTGTTTATGGACCACACAGACTTTCTCTGGCAGGTTCTGTAACACCACTTGTGGGCTTATATGTATGATGTCTGGATACTAAGTGTCCTCGCAGCAATAGGTACTCTCCGTGGCTCGTGTTCTTATCTTCCAGTACTGGAAAATCAGTACTTCACCCTTCTGTGAACAGGAATCAAAGTAAACTCTATCACTGTACTTTTCCTAAGGTCAAGGAACTGCAAAGGAACCTGGGTGTGTAAAGGAATCTGTGTCCAGAGATAGCCTGCCTTGGAGGGAAGTTACAGAGAAATTCAGTGTATTTGGCCCATTGCATTCAAGTGGCTAAGGTTGATCTGGAAGAGAATCGTCATGAAGATCCCTGAGCCTCATGAAAAGTGGCCAGAAGTAAGCCCTTTGCCTAGGTATTCTTGTCTGCTATATTAGCTTTGTTTGTCTTGTAGGCAAGGCATTAGGCTAGAATTAGTTTTTAGAGTGTTTTTCTTGAGAAAAGGCTGTGAAACATTTTAAAAACACAACCCTTAAGGAACAAGAAACTGATAGATTCAAAAGGCATACTCTGAAATGTCGTTAAAGATGCTACATACAACCTCACTAAAATAAGAATTACTACTGAAGACCTAGTACTCATCCATAATTAACTTCACAGTGTCTTCTTCACAAGTGCATGGATTATAAAATGCTGTATAATAACCTTCTTATATTTGATTTTTTTGGTTTTTCTTGGTTTGTTTAGACACTATTGTACCAGAAGAGAGGAGTGGGTTTGGGGGGAGGGCTAGTTTGTACACTTGTGAATATTGGAGCTGTGTTTAATCATCCTCATGTGTGAAATCCTTTATTAAAAAAAAAAAAATCAGTTTATCTGATACTTACTGCTCTTTAGTACAGCACAGCTTGGTAGCACTAGGTACGTCTTGTTGAAAGTATGTCCATAAATATGTCCCTTGCAGCACAGAACAGCTTGTTAACTTGGCAATCCTCAGCAATTTGCTTTGAAAAGTTTGCCTCAGTTTTGATAGTCCAAATGTAGGGCAAAAAACTCTGAGTAACTTTTTTAGCTAATTTTACCAATTGACACTTTCCTCCCAGTTTTAACTGCGTGTTTACTAGAAGAGAGAACACAGTGCTTCTTCAACTTCATTCACTAAGCTTTTTTTGCAAGATTTTACTATTTTTAGTGAGCTAGAGGTACTGATTTTCTGTTTTCCTAATGTACAACCAAAAAATCCATTATCTTCAGAAAGTATTATTCTACAGTCTAAGCTATATATATAAACCTGGTGCCAGTATTATATAGGGATGGTATTACTACAAATTTGCACTGTTCTCAATCTAAAGAGAATTACAAAAGTGGGCAAATGCTATCTGTCCCTATGTCACGGGCAGAATAAGTGGGGAAGAGAGAGGGCAAAGAAATTGACCGGTACCCAAAAGCTACAAAGGATCAGCAGCCTTGAGAGAAGAACAGAATTTTGCATGGCTATTGCTGTCGAGAATTTCCACACTCCTTTGTTTTAGTAACACTTTTGGCTAGCTTTGATGTATATCCTTTGTAATGGGAGAATCAAGTAGGATGCCTACATTACTTCTATATCAAATACATTAGGTTGGCTTATGGGAGAAACCCTGAAGTGAAAACTCTTGAGTTTATGTTCTAATTTAATCACATGAAGACTGTGATTGGAGATACTTCAAAGTGGGTCACGATGGTTAACTAAGTGAAAGATAATATCCCTTTGCCATTACTGTCTAGTAGGTCTCATTACTCCTCTGGGCATGCTCCTTAGAATAAATTGAAAGGATCCACTGAGAACCATTTTGCTTTGGGTTTTTTTTTAATGATTGCCAAAAGCCATTTGCTAGAATAGTACAGAATATTTACAGATGCCTTAGGAAGAAAACAGCAGAATGTGGAACTAATTGTGTTTATTCAAGATAATTATGAAACACAAATGACCATTACTTACAACAAGTCCCCTGACAGCTAGAGTTTGACTCATGGGGACAGGTTCAAACTCAGAAAAGAAAGGCCTTAATGTTAAGTTATACTGCCCATATGGACACCATGTATCAGCATTAGCTCTTGCAGTTATTGCTCTCGCCCAATGATCTTCTACCCAACTTGTGTTCAGTACAAAATAGGCACAGCTGCTAACCCTGAAGAGGAAAGGCAGGTGGAAATGATGAGTACTTCAGAAGGAAGATCTTGCTGGGGTGAGAAGCTCTGAGCAATGCAACCAGACTCTTCTGGCGTTTGAAGTAGAAGTTCTCTCACAGGAAAACAAACTAGCATAGCTCCACCCATAATGGCATTTAATCTCATCAAAGGATGGGATACATAAAGCAAATTTAAAGACATAACTATTAATTCCACTGTAAAGAATGATAATACTCACTGCATCTCTGTTCATCCCAAGATGGTTTGTCAAGCCATTCTTATATAGACATATAAAAATGGTTATATATACTTCTTTCTTGCATAAGAGAAAAAGTGGAGTGCAGTGTAGGAATTGCATAAATTTAGGTGAAGAAAAATTGTAGAAAATGTAATAGTAAGCAAGTTTTAATAAAATAGATGCCAGATGAAGGGAGCTAAATATAATCTGATACCCTGCTTTGGGTTTTTTTTATGGGACACTGACGTGTATTTTTTTAATTGATCTAGGAGGTTTTCTCTAATAATACTCAAATGGTCAATATTCTCATCACAGTTTAATTTTGTTTACTTCATTCTTACTGCTGCTGTAGCTAAATTGTTATTGCTTTGGACAAAAAATGAGATATTTAGACTACCAAAAAATTTATTAACATGTGGTTCTCATACAGAGAGGTCATTTATATTTTTAACAGTGTGAAAACATGATGCAGTCTGTACTGCTTTTGTTGATTTCATTTTCTGGCAACATACACAAAATCCAAAGCTCGGCAATGTCCAAAGGTAAAAACAGCAAGTTCTTTATTGACTTTGGATCTTGTTTGCCTGTATGGATGAGAATGCACCTTGGTGAAATCCTGGCCCTTAAATCACTGCGAGTTTTGGTTCAGTGGTTGCTTAACATACCATGCATGTAACTTATGTTGAATGTTATAAATCAGCATTCAGCGTGGATTTCAAAATTCCAAGGATAAAGATGAGTGTTAGAACTAGCACACTAATACAGAATTGTTGATGAGGGTTGAAAGCCACCAGCAAACAAATTGTGACTTAAAAATGCCAGCAGCTCAAGGGGACCAGAAGTGGTCTCAGCACACAGGTTGGATCTTAGGAATTTGGGGCCCTGTTAAGTTCCCATATTTCAGTCTTGGTGCGTTTTCCTGGGAAAGAAAACCTCCACTTAGCTCAGTGCTTAATATGGCCAGAAGAAATTGGACCGAGATCTCAAATTAATTGTTGAAAATTTTACAGATGGTTTATCACACCTCCTGTGGCTGTTCAATTTCTGAAGTAAGTAATAGTAAGTGCACTCATATTCAGTAATGAACCCCTTGTTGTCATTGTTTTTCCTTGCCCTTTACTCTCTTCTCAAGGTACTGCCAAGGCTGCAGGCTGTTTCCAGAACCCCCAGGTATGTGCTGAGGCCACGCAGGAGTGACCCACCATGAACAGGCGTCACTTCTCTGGGGGGGGGGAAAGAATTTTGAAGGAACAAAAAAAGGGGCTGCCAACCAAGACCTTGCCCTGGGCAGCAGGCGCAGGCACCAGTCAGCTGTCTGGGGGCATTGCTGTGACAGAGCAGCAGGAGAACTAGCTCCAGAAGCAAAGTCCATGTGCTGCTGGTGTTTAGGGAAGCGCCCCGGCAAGGTACCCCTCCACCTTCCACTCAGCTCACAAAAGAACCAGACTTCTCTGTGTGTGAATGAGTCCGTGCTGTTTCAGGTGGACTGAAGTGATTTGTGGTCCTGGGGGAATTTGGTGACTATTTTTTTGTCATTTAAAAGAAGCAGAGAATTAGAAGAGTTCAGAAATTTTTTACTGCAGCATTTCTGCTTTGAATTTTTTCATCTAATGGGTGATATAGCTATAAGAAGGCAAACTAAGTTTCAAAGGACTGAAGAAACTCAGACTGAAATTTAACATATAACTGTGTCAAGTAAAAATCTTTGGTAGGGTTTGAAAAAATTTCCATGGATTTTCATTTAATAGCTTTAAGTAATGTTTGTACTTAGACCCAAATCTGCCTTTTCTCATTGACTTTTTTGGTTCAGGCATTTTACACTGGAGGGTCAGTTCCTCCTAGTGACAACTCTTTCCACTGAATGTTACAAGGATGAGTCTGTGCCGAGTTCACCAGTCCCCCAAACCACATTTTTAGACAGAAGGAAGCCTTACCTCTGCCCTATGAGTACAATGCCTTTTTCTACCACTACAGGTATAGGCTGAAGGGGTATGTGAGGAAAAGAAAGTGGAGAAGCAGAAGGCAAACAATATCTTGGGATGAGCAGTTTATAATAGTGAGAGCTCCTTGGATCTCCTGTCCAGTGCATGTGGACAAGGAAAAGAGTGGGAATTAATTTAATGGGAGCTGCAAAATAATAACAATCAAAAATTAATATTAAAGTTTACCAAAATCTCCTGATATCTTAGGAAGTAAGCCCACAGGCTAGTGAGCTTTATCTCTAAGCACACATTTGAGTAGCCTGACTTCTCACAGGTGGCTGCAAGCAGCTTTTAGTGATGGCATTTAACTGGGCAGAACTGGAGAGAAAAAGACCTTTGCTTGCCTTCCCTTCCTTGGTGGCCATACCCCACAAGGGTTAATGAACTGCCTGCCAGCTGCCAGGCCCCTGTAAGCAGCTTCTCTCCTCTCGGCAGCCAGCTGCTCCCCTCACCAAGCCACCAAGGTGAGAGTTCACAGACAGAGGTGGACGAGGTTAAAGATAATAAGAGTCTAAACATCCATTGGGAGTTCAGCTCATGTACAAAGTCATAATTACATAAGCCATTACCATCGCCCGGGTGAAATCACTGCAAGCAGGGGCAGAAAACATTTGCAAAGACAGGCTTAAGAAGCAAGAATGGAAAATATCAGCTCTTCTCCAGTGGATGCACTGTGGCTTTAGCTAGGCTATAAAATGAGGATTGTTTGGTTATCCAAGTAGAAACCTGTTAAATGGATAACCTTGCTGCAACAATTTCCAATTTTTTTAGCAGGTCTTTTCTTTCAACAGGTACTGTTTCAAGCAGCCTCTGCTATTTTTGTCAGATGCATTTTAGAGCTACAGAAAATGCCACTGAGGATTTAAACCTGCAGTAAGCTACAGACAGTGTTTGTCGTACCCTGCTTGCTGCTTTCACAAGTTGGACAAACCTCATACATTATGGGCCAAATTATGCCCTTGGATGAGTATGCCTGATTCCCACTGCTCCCAATGTGGCTGTCATAGAAATCTGTGGGAGACCAGCTTGTGCATCGAAAGAGGAATCTGGCCTCAAATCTATTGTGCTCATATTACTTGTTACTTAGGTATTTCTCATATCTCCCTAACTCACTCTCATTTTTATTTTTATTTTTTTTTTGGCAAGATAAAATAAACACATTTAAAGATATTCTTAGGAAAAAAAGATAAAAGACCTCTAGTGTTTTGCATTGTTTTGTTTGTGTGTCTGACTGTAATTAATGGACATTCTTCACCCAAGGTTTCCTTGAAAAGTCCATATAGATGGATTTATAGAAATCTAGTGTTTCTGCAGCCCCTTGAGTTTTGGACAGGCCTGGCTGATATCCCCTAAAAAGTGGAAAAATGTGGTCATTTCACCCAAATTTTAATCTGGAGTTCTCACATTAGTGCTGCCCTCTCCAAAGAAAATGCCTTAACCGAGCCATTCAGGAAACATTTTGCAGCGTCCAGGATGCAGGAGCATCTCCCTTCTTCACTCAGGTGGTTTGTCTTGGAGTAAAGGATGGAAATAATTTGCAAATATAAATTACAAATATAAATTACAAGGAAAAGACAACTTTGGGCTGGGTAGCCCACATGAAACTCATACCTTGTGGATTGCCCATGGGTCCTATTGTACTATTGTGAGGCTGCATTGATGACAGCAGGAAGGATAAAGCTAAGTGACAGCTCTACAGGTATTCCTGCTGGTCCCTCTGAATGTCTCAAGGTGTCCTGGATACCTCTGTGAGCCGGATATCAAATCAAGCTCAAGACTTACCCCTCTTTGCACAGTTACTTCGAGTTTATTTTATTCCTAGGCAGCTAGTTGGAGTGGTAAATGTTTACATGCATTCAACATTGTCATAGTCATATCTTGCCTGAGGGCATATTGATCCTTGTTACCATATTGACTTGATGTTTCTACATCTGTCAGCAATAGGTCTACACATTTTTTTTCTCAAAGATTGCACATTTTCCTTCCCCTGCCCCAAATCTCTTTCCAAAGTCTCCTTTTAATAAGGTTAAACACTTCTTTTTTTTTTTTGTTTTTTTTTTTTTTTTTTTTTTTTTTTTGTAGTGCATCATTGTAAATGTGTCTGTGTTTTCTCAGGTAAAGGTTGTGCAACTGTTGTGGTTTAAACCAGCAACAAAGACAGAAACCAAGCACCACACAGGTACTTGCTCATTCTCCTCAAAGTGGGTTGGAGGAGAGAATCAGAAGGGTAAAAGTGAGAAAACTCATGGCTTGAGAGAAAGACAGTTTAATAGGCAAAGCAAAAGCTGTGCACGCAAGCGAAACAAAACAAGGAATTCATTCACCTCTACCCGTTAGAAGGCAGGTGTTCAGCTAACCCCAGGAAAGCAGGGCTCCAACACACATAATTGTTACTTGGGAAGACAAAACCATCCCTCTCCATGTCCCTCCCTTCCTTCTTCCCCAGCTTTATATGCTGAGCATGGTATCATATGGTATGGAATATCCCTTTAGTCAGTTGGGGTCAGCTGTCCTGTCTATGTCCCCACCCACTTCCTTGTGCACCCCCAGCCTCCTTGCTAGTGGGGTGGTATGAGAAGCAGAAAAGGCCTTGGTTTTATGTAAGTACTGCTCAGCAGGAATTAAAACACAACTGTGTTATTGACATTGTTTTCAGCACAAATCCAAAACACAGACCCATCATAGCTCCCATGAAGAAAATTAACTTTATCTCAGTCAAAATCAGCATTTTCTCCACCCCTTTATTCCATACCATTTATGTTGTGCTCAGGTCCCACAGTAATGCATCATAATTAAACACCACACTTCCTCCCATCTTTTGATATAATACACAGACATCATTCCCCTAGTTTATGGACCACCCCTGTAAAATATCTGCAAAACGTTCAGAAATATCCACAAAATGTCCACTGAGTTCAGTGGGCACACATTCCACCTGACCTGAGCTGGTTTTGGTACCCTGTAACTCCATGCAGCACTCTTCTTCTGCTATCGTGAGTGATCGCTGTAACAGATAGAGCCCAAGGTCATGGACTAAATGAATTCAGGGTGCCTTCTCCCGTGTGGACTTATTCTTGGGCTACAATCCCTTCAGAGGTATACCTGCTATGGCACAGACATCACCAAGGCCTACGATGCTTTGAGAGGTACCTGCTCTGGCATGGGCTAATTTATGGCCAAAGACACTTCAGAGTGTCCTGCTCCCACGTGAACTCATCTGCAAGTCATAGTCCCTTTGACTTGGGTTCACACTGGAGTTCCAACCTGTTCAATACAGCAGTACAGCAGCACAGGAGCAGTAATGATGGCCTGGCCATCTGCCCGCCCAGGAAAATGGCTGTGTTTTTGGTAACATCGCTGATACCAAATTGTTCCCAGGCACAGCAGAGTGAGGTGATAAAAACTACAGCAGTACAGCAAGCAGCAAAAACAAAAAGCAGCCACTAACAAACACTAGATTCTAACATACAGTAAGGAAAGGAAGTCTTATGATAAGCACAGAAGACTGTCAGTTAAGAGCTAAACAATGGTAACAGCCATAAATTTGATCTAGCACATTCCAGCCAGTTCTGTTACCTGGAACCCTTTGAGACCTATGCTGAGTGCCAAAAGGGACTGCCATGGTTTACCTGGCAACTAAGCACCATGCAGCCGCTTGCTCAATCCCTTCAAGTGAGATGGGGAAGAGGATCAGAATGGTAACAGTGAGGAAACTTGTGAATTGAGGTAAAGATAACTAGTTTAACAGGTAAAGCAAAAGCAGTGCACACAAGAAAAGTGAAACAGAGCTCGTTCACCACTTCCCATGAGCAGGCAGGTGTTCAGCCATCTCCAGGAAATCAGGGCTCCATCACACCTAACCCTAACCCTTTCCTTTTTCTCCCCCCAACCTCATAGGCTGAGCTTGGAGTCATGCAGTGTGAAATATGCCTCTAGTCTGTTGAGGTCAGCTGTCCCAGCTATGTTCCCTTCCAGCTCCTCATGCACCCACCAGTAGCTGGTGGGTTGTGTGAGAAGCAGAAAAGACATTGACTCTGTATAAGCACTGGTCAGCAATAATGAAAACATTTCTCTATTTTCAACATCGTTTTCAGCACAAATATAAAATGTAGACCCATACTAGGTCCTATGAAGAAAATTAACTTCACCCAGGCAAAACCAGCACAGCAATCTTTAACGAAAAGAAAGGGTTGAAAATTAATTGGCAGCAGAACGTCCTTTCTAAATTATAAATACACCGAAAGCATGTTTTGTATTTGCTTTCCAGAGTGAAAGAAACAAAGCCAAGGGGAAGCTACCTGATCATTTATAATTAAATCACTGAAAATAGGGGAGCAGCCACAAATCGGTCCCTGGCAACTGCCTTGCATGCAGCCGGAGAATGGCCACTGCGGTCAGTGTTTTGTTTTCACTTATGTTCTCTATACAATTCCAACTATAAAGGTCACAAACCAAAGGAAGATGCTAAAGGGGGTCCAAAATAGTTTTTGCTTAACTTTTAGCATTTACTTAACTGATTATTAGCTACAAATCTGACACACGGCAGACATAACAGTGCTCTCAAGGAGATTAAAGGATTAGTCACTCACTAGCTTAATCAGATTAATCAGAGATTTTGAACACAATATATAATTCTATCCACAGAGGGAATACATGATAGCCACATGGTAGCCTAATTTGAGAAGGAATACTAGGGATGGGCAGATCCAGACAAAACAGGGAAGAAAAAACTGCTAGTTATCACAAGGATTTTTTCTATGCACTGCACTTGTAATGCCACTTGGAGACCTTATATTTTATGGTGGAACTACAAATTCACAAAATACAACACCACCATCAGATAGTAGCCTATGCAAAGCCATAAGACAACTGACATAATGTCTTGATAAAAGCTTGGTATATAATAAACCTATGTGTGTGGTTTTCCTTAATTTCATATTTGAAATTGTGTTTCTAATTTGTAGGGAGAAGTTATTTCTTTCTTCTTTGGATGTCACAACATCTGGGGTCTGAAAAACAAACTGTGGAGAAAGACTGCAAAATATTAAAAGCTTTGTGACAAAATTTTAAGATGGTATTTGATACCGTAAATTATTCTAAAGTAGAAAAAACCAAATCTGCTGTCATTTGTGAGAGCTGCCAAAGCATTTAAACCTGTTTCTACCTGTGGAGAAATCTAGTATTTTTAAATAAAACATGTGCTTCTCTTCCACATGGTTTGAAGAAAGGGAAAAATGGGGTGGAATCTCATCTCACTGAAACCGAAGTTTTCCTGCAGTAGAGTTAAAAACTGTGGTATTTCTACCAACAATTAATGAAGGAAATCATAGACAACATTCATTAATATGAGCCCTGGTTTTGCATGTAAAGAAAGAGAGCAAGGAAAAGCAGCATAACCAGTGCTATCTTAATCCATCACCCTCTTCTTAATGAAACCCCAGAATGGTCTCTTCTTTCTAAATGATTTTTTTTTTTTCTATTTTCCAGGGTTTTTTTCTTTCCATTACTGGAATAGTGACCATAACAAGCTCCCTTAGAGTTTCGTAAGGTGTCTGTCTGGTGTCTAAATCTTGTTCCCTGACTTCCAGTATTCAGAAAAGAAGCACTTTTGAGAAAGAAACAAAAAAATTAATCTCCATGTCATTCAGGAAAGACACCTTAGCTGGAAGTAGGCCAGCTTTTCACTCTGAAGGATGCTCTGTGCTTGGCAAGGCCCAGAAGTGTGTGTCTGCAATGGTTCTTCTGCTAAGATTTTGAGGTTTAATAATTACAGTTCTTTAAAGGAGGAACTGCAGCTTAGTGGGAACATAGCAGCTAACAAGGAAAAAACGTGTTACCAGCAATTAAGTGTTTGTTATGCAGAAACTGCAAAAAGAAAACTGAACTCTCAGAGAGAAACACTCAAACTGCGCAATCTGGCAGCCTGCATCAAGGGTCACACGTGCGGTACATGCATTAAATGAGTCGAGGTGAGCGTCTGTGCTACATGCAGGCTGCTGATGCTCCTTCGGCAAAGAGCAACTGTAGGATCGCTCTTTGCCGAGAGGATTCAACAAACCTATTTACAGAGGTCCACTGATAGACTCAGCATTTGCCATCACCTCTCTGGTGGCTTCCCTGTTCCCTCTCCCATCTTGTCCCGGACCCGATGTGGTTGCCCCCGGGCCAGTTCCTCTTTCCCCAGCCCTGGCAGTCAGATTTCAGCCATGCAACCCATGGTAACCAGCATCCCATCACTGCTCTCTGACAGGAGAAACACAGACACAGACACAAAGCTGCCTTTGGAAAAACAGCAATCACACGCTCAGGCTTTGCTGTAAAGAAAGAACGTGCTGAATTAAAAATGTGCCAAGAACAACCAGGATGGCATTGCTTTATTTTCACAAAGAAGTCTCTCCTAATTGCACATTAACTGTCTTTTCGCAAGCAAACTTGTTTCCACCTAACGCTGTCAGTCGCAGGAGTGTGTGTGTGTGCATGTGTGTGTGTGTGCTGGGGACGGCGGGGGGAGCTGCTTTGTGGCAGTCTCATGCCTGCGCTGATGGAATTATTGTTTATTTTTTTAATTTTCAGAGGTAGGTTGATGACAGCTGAAGAAGACTGTATTTGCTGAAGAGCAGCATGATGGTAGAGAGGAGCAGAGCTCCTGAGGGAGATCTAATGGTGCCTCTCCTTCCTGCACAGAGATAAAGACTTATAATAAGCGTGTATGTTCACCATCTGGCTCTGTGCATGTGGTCCTTATGGAGGCGAAAGCAGCACAATCTGTAAATGATCAGGAGCCATCGCACTCTCTCCAGAGAATCCACGATGCAATCAAGGTGACAGATGGCATGGCCGCTGCTGTGGCCTCATGGAGAAGATCAAAATCACCTTCAATAAACTCTGACTGAAATGGGCATGAGCACCTCAAAAAAGTCAGTTTGTCAGTCAAACTGCGACAGCAAGCTGCATTGGGGAAACATAGCGGCCAGCTCTCTGTTTTCAATCGTTTCCGTCTGACTGAGCCTGAACTATGATCTTTCTCAAATTGTCCTTTCTGTTTAGCTGAAGCAGGCCAGCAAATTGCCAGATTCATAGCTTTATTGAAGGAAATTGAAAACATGATGTCCTCAATTCAAGGGACAAACAGCTGGCAGGTGCTTGGACACCCAAGCACATAAAATGGACCCCTAGTCTTTTGGACAAGTTTGTCCAACTTTGGTCAGAATAAATATAAATATATTACAAAAGAGATGTAATAAAATTCCAATTTAGGCAGGGTTTATCAGGCATTAGCTGACAGTGATTATATGGCTGCAAATGAACCTTGCACCAAGTATTAAATGCTGGGTTTTCCCATGTATGCTAAATATTCCACATCTACCTCTAATTATAGTGATTTTTGTTACCCCATTTTTGGATGAATATCTTAGTGCAGCCTTTTTGCCTCAGCTGCTTATCAAGTTCAGGCACTAAGGGCCCAATCCTGCAAGGTTCTCAACACCCCTCCCTGTCAAGGTGGCTCGGTACCTTACAGGAATTGCTTACTGGGGCCAGATCCTCCAGATCATACACTGTGTGCTGGCAACCTGGCCCCTTCACCTACACCTACACCTACACCACCAGCAGCCCCAAATGCAAATTTCTACCATTGTGGAGGCAGGAGGTATCTAGCAGGCTTTTTCTCTTATTTGGGCAACTGTCTGAGCAACCAAGGGGTCAGGTGAGCTTCCCTGAATGCCATGGTGAAGTAATACATCCATTCCTTTTTCTTTCTATTTGTAATTCTTATTTTTTACTGTGTCCTTAGCTTGGTCATCTCCCTTTTTTACAGGAAGCTAAAATAATGCACTTCCAGGGTGAAGCCCTATGGCAAAGCTGAAGCAAGAAGGGCAGACTGGGAGGTGACAGAAGAAGAGAAGGGCAGCCTTCCTCCAGCCTGTGGAATCCTGCCCCCAGATCTTCCTGGGGCCCACTGCGTGTCTGCTTCGGTATGAGAAGTGGATGGACGGCTGTGTCCCTGCTCCATGTGGCAGATGGTCACTGTCTTTCTCGGTTTGCTTGTTTGCATGTTTGGTTTTCTACTGCCACATTTTAAGAAGTCCCTGTCGCCCTTAGCCTTCCCAGCTACTCATTTTTAGCTTCGTTACTCGTGAAATATTCTAGAAAGTCCTTTAGCATGGTTTAAAGTCTGTTAATGGCAGTGAGTCTTTTCGTCGACTTCACTGGGTTTGAATAAGTCCTTGGCATTTCTCTGTAAAACAGAGCATTATCAAAAGCTATTTCAAAACTTCTATTTTTCAGTTGTGTGTGGAGCATTGGTCTCATTTTGAAGTCCAGGTTCCTGTTCCATCTGACTGATTCTGCATGTATAGCTGACCATCTTGGATTGCACATTTTACAGCTGCAAAATAAATAATAAACCAATTGTATTTGTACTAGCTACCCCTGTTCCTCTCTACTAATGTTATCTTTTTGCAAATATGGGAGAAAAGCTAAGCTCTCTCTCTCACCAGTACACAGATGCCAAGAGACTGGGACAGAAATGGTCCACGGTAAGCACATAATTTTCAGCAGGCAGAACAGAATTTTGTTATTCCAGCACTCTGGGAGCTGGGTAAAAAGGCAGTGGCAAAGCCTTGATCTGACAAAGCGAGAGGTGCTGCTAGGAGAATGAGGAAGGAGTTTTAGAGATAGAGTACTAAAGGTTTCTGCTGTCTCTATTGAGAAGTTTGATTTGGGCTTACAAGGTCTTGCACTACTTTTTCCTGTAATGTAGTAAAAGGGAGCATAGCAGACCAGGTATAAGCAATTTCTCTCAGAGCAGAACCTTTTCGCAGTTGACTGTGCTGCTGATGTCCAGTTCATCCTCAGGGAAACATCTGAGTATTGCATGGACATTTTCTACGGTGCAGTTGCCAAGACGGAGCTAACATAACAGTGTAAAATAATAAATATAATATTATAAGCTTGAAGTTCTTATGTGGACCATGTCAAAATATCTGGATATTTAACATCTTTATTATGGCAACCAGCCTGTGAGGTGAGACATTAAGACATTTGGACACTGAGATTTTGAAACCAAAGTATTTTGAAAAAATAATGGTTTTTGCCACAAGCAACAGTGATTTGGGGTCTCTCTGAGTTGTAACTAAAACTGGGTAGTTTTTTGTCTTGGACTACCTCCTCAGTCCTATTTTATTTGCTGTTTGTTTCTCACACTGATCACAAAGGGAGTAGCAGGGAAGTCTGCTTTGCTACATTGGTAAAAAGGGCAAATTCCAGGTCAGGTAATTTTGTTGAGAGGCCTGTCCACAGCTATGTCCTTGTTATGGAATTTATTTTCCTGTATCGTGATCTTCATCAGGTTTCTGGATGGTCGCTGTCTGCTGTTGGAGGAGAGGCCTGAATAAGTTCCTGTGTGGGTAGAGGGATGTGAAATCACCTTCGAGAGAATGTTTTGAATGTAATGAATGTGTTTACCTTGTGTTTAGTGGGCGACAATGCATGTCACCCAATGCATGGCAAATTTTGATAGACACATGCACTCCATCAATGGAGGAAATCAAAATTTGTCACTACATGGCTAAGAAATCTGGAAGTCTTTCCCCAGCAGAGGGAAGTTTCAGTCAATGCGTAGAAATTTGATGCCATATATTATGAGGAAGAAAAAAAGAATAGGTTTCTAGATAATTGAATGAAGTGAAGGGAAGTTTAGGGCCAGAAATGCTTTTGTCCTTGAATGTTCTTTATCGTATTCCAAATAAAGACTCTGTGTCATGGACCTGTGAATACAAAGACTGCTTTTAAATCTCTGCTTCTTGCATGACTGACACTTATAATTCAGTAACATCTTTCAAGATATCCTTTGTGCACATTTATTTCAAAATAATGTATTGAACCTGTAAAATCTTATTAGAATATTTTTGCTGCAATTACACTTCCATATTCTGTGATCAACATTTAAGTTGATTGTCCCTTTTTTAGTATGACCTTACACCACGACAGCAGAAAGCATAAATACAATGACAGTCACTGTCTGAAATTAAACAGCTTTCACACCATGTACTGTGGGTATTTTGTTACATACTGGTGGAGGGAATAGTTGATTGAAAAAGGAAAGCGTTTTGTTTTCTGGAAGAAAAATACAGATTTTGGAGCCTAGCAGCGTTGCCTGGGGAACATTTAATAATATTGCCATGCCTGCCACATACCAGGGAAATGAACTTCCTAGCTATGCCTAGAAACCCAGGATCACTGCTTACCCTCCTTTTGTTTGCTTGCTTTAACTCTTTGACTCTCTTTCTAGCTGGAAAAAAAACATATTGCTTTAATCTGTCTTGAAATAATTCGAAATGGAAGGAAATCAGGAAAAGGGGAATATCAGCATAGAGCAACCCACTCTCAGGAGTGGAGTCTCTTCCATTGGCAGTTCAGGGCAATTTCCATTTCAGTTCCCTGGACAGCTTTATGGGGAAATGGGATGTTCTACTTCCATGGTTATCATCACAGCAAAGGCAATGAAATATCCCCTTAAGAGGAGGTCAACAGAGTCCAGTATCAAGAGCAGGAGGTTTCAATGGAGAAGAGAGGATGAGACAGTTGAAATAAAGGATTAATTTCAAATGCCAATGCCAGTGCTTCATATGTATGACTGTCTTTCATCTAATGAAAGTACCTCACAAAGGCAGAAAAAAGTAACTCATAAACACAGAAGTTTTCTTGTGCATGTAAACCAACATGAATTTCTTTCACATGAATATGCATTACTCTGATCATGTATCACCAGGAAAGGAGAATGGCTATCATAATGTTCTACTGTGAATTTTTCTTTTAAAATTTCTGTGGCATTTCATATAGTCTGTATGGTGGCTATTTAGCATGAACTGAAATATAGATAAAATCAAACTAGTATGGAGTGGCCATTTGGAAGCATTTGGGGGTGTGGATTAAGATTGCAAAAGTTGATATGGGCAAAAGGGGAATGTTTTGCATGAAATTTTTCTTTTGTGCATGTGCACACAGATTTGCCACCACAACAGATAGGCAGATACATCTGTGAATGGTATTAAATAGCTACAAAAAACATACCCCTGTTTAGAAAGGTACATGTACACAGTGGTCTCAGCCTGATTTCTAATTGTTCATATACCATTATTTCAACATAAAATCCTGTAATTGCTCCTGGGGTGCAAGCAAATTAGTGAACTCAGAATACTCAATCTAAAACGAGAAAGCTGAAAGATTTCAGCTGAAAGCTGAAAATATTTAGTATGATTGTGTTATATTTTGGGTTATGAATGTACCACAAACCTCTCAGATCATTGTGTACTTGCATTACTATTTTAACAGCAGCTGCTGCATCTGGGTGGTACATGGGTTCTGCTCCTACCTGCCTGCAGCTCCACCAAAGCCACAGAATGGAAGTCTGAAAAGAGGAGATGTATTGCTTTGTATGAGAAAAGGTACTTTCTTTGTCTGGCAAACCACTCCTTTTGTATGCACATCAACCAGATGGCCATTTCAGTTTGTCTCCGACTGTGAATCAGACAATATGGCAGAATTAAGGGAAAAGCAAAACCTTCCCCTCCACCCCTCCTCTCTGTACATAAAATTAGAAATCAACAACCTTTAGAGAGATTTAATTTTAATACTTCATTCCTTTGGTAATTTAGAGACTTCTGACTTTCTCAGTCAGTTACCTTGCATCACTGTCGTTAAGGTTTGCGACTAGTTAAATGCTGAAGGACCATGAGACAGAAAAAAAGGGGTAAGAGATTAAACAAAAAAAGGAGGTGTGAAAGGCAGTGGTTATTTAAAAAAAATAAAAAGAAAAAAAGAAGGGTATTTTTTGTTCTTTAATTTGGTACAAAGTACATTTTCCATGGTGAGCTTCTTGACGATGTAAGACTGTGATTGCAGTTCTCTTTCATCTCATACCAAGAAGTCTGTGGTCTTGTTTTAGGAGCACAGGAAGTTCTTTGCTGATGGTCTACCCTATTTTATCCTGCTTTGGAGATCCTTCTGCAAATTTTGGACAGCTACACCACTATCCTGCAAAATTTACAGAGGATTTAGAAAACCAATTTGTTTCTGGACCAAGGGTGAAGGGCAACTCCCACACAGGTGGAAAAGGTTGCATGCTTTTAACAGGTAAGTTTGATGCGTTCAGCTGGAGAGTAAGAAACAAGGCGAAGAAAGAGGGCCAGCACAAATCTCAGTAAAAGTCAATAAAAAAAGACTGAAATCTGCAACAGGACACTTAAGACCTTGGTTATTGGACTTTAAGGTCAAAAATGCCCTTACAAGGTTTACAAGAGACCTAGTGTACACAGCATGCAGTTACCAAAATCATTTAGAGCCTCCTGACACTGCTCATTTGACTTGTCATAACTGTGTGGGATAAAATTTTACAATAGCTAGAAAAAGACCCAAAGCCACTATGCTACGAAAAATAAACGAACAAACAGACAAAAACCCAGAATCCTAGTCCCTGGTAGGAGATGACAAGTCTATATTAATTCGTATATGTGACTGAAGTAAATTTTGCACTTTTCCAGATACTGTACCAGAAATTTCCAAACATTTAGATTCTGATTTTGGCACATCTCTCAACAGAAAATGATCTCTGAGTACTAACAACTTTTGCTATATAATACAGTGATAGCCATGTGCAGTTGTGAAGAGACACATACTCTTTGAAGCTGGCACCCATATTTTAGTAACTGCTAAAATTAAATCCATAGGTTGACCCCTGTCGTGGTTTAAGCTGCAAATCAGCCACGCAGTTTGTTCACTCACTTCCCCCTTTTTTTCTTCCCTCTGCTCCTGGAGGGATGGGAAGGAGAATCGAAAGAATGCAACTCCCACAGGTTGAGATA
>JAOEHY010023687.1:0-69522 GCA_025447955.1 Psilopsiagon aurifrons | reverse complement strand
TTTACTGTAAGGGTGGTGAGGCACTGGAATGGGTTGCCCAGGGAAGTTGTGAATGCTCCATCCCTGGCAGTGTTCAGTGCCAGGTTGGACATTGCCTTGGGTGGCATGGTTTAGTGGGAGGTGTCCTTTCCCATGGCAGTGGGGTTGGAACTAGATGATCTTAAGGTCCTTTCCAGCCCTAACTATTCTTTGATTCTATGATGCTAACATTTTTCTTATGAGTCTTCCATGCAAAATGCTGGAAATATGCAAACCTATTACTGCAGTTTTCATCAGTGAAGCTGAACTATCTTTACAAACTGTGAATTTGGCTCCTAATTCCTGTCTCAGTGGGCTGTTGTCATCCTGCTTCATACAGATAGAAATGGTATACAATGTTAAATATATTTCAGGGGATTTGTAGGGATGTTGATTGCTCAGGAACTCCCTCCGATTTTGATTTATGTGTGCTTGATATACATGGACATAAGGACTAAAGTAGGTTGGTGAATGCCTTGGTTTAGATCAGCAGAATGCAAATTAATGATATGCATTAAATTCTTCCATAAACATAGTTAGATAAATGAATGAGACTAGCTGCATCAGGGGTCTCGGTTATAATTAAGTTGAACAGCAACAGTTCTCCAGTTTGTAGTCTGTTTGCAGTCTGTGGAGGAATAAATGGAATTGAAAAGCTTGACATGTTGTTGCTGAGTAGCACTAGAGTTACATGAACAGGCCCATTTGGCAGTGAAAGCCTGACTTCTTCTTCTTACTAGTATACTGTCCTCTAAATTCCCATCAAATGTTAAAAGTCTTTCCACCTCTGAGGTATTATTTGCTGTCAAGATATTGTCTTTATTTCTTTATTATGCATTAAGATCATCTAAGTCATTACTTAACTATTTCATCAAAAATGTGTATTACAGTAAAAGTCTGAAATTGCACACAAGATACGAGTAGCTTTATTTCTCAGAATAATCACATTAACATAGTTGGAAACTGATACAATTTGAGAAAGTACTAAATTTTCAAATGTTTATAGCAGCTCACCCAACTTAGAAGTACTTTTATATGAATTAATTCTTGTATAAGAAGCTATGATAAAGAAGCAAAATCCAAGCATGCTGAAAGGTGTACAGGGCAGAATCTAGCCTCTTGAATTTAACAATGTTAAAGAGGCTTCTAAGTCAGTATCTTATCATAGAATCATATAATCAGAATAGTTAAGGTTGGAAAGGACCTTAAGATCATCCAGTTCCAACCCCCCTGCCCTGGGAAAGGACACCTCCCACTAAACCATATCACCCAAGACTGTCAACCTGGCCTTGAACACCGCCAGTGGTGGAGCATTCACAGCTTCCCTGGGCAACCCATTCCAGTGCCTCACCACCCTTACAGTAAAGAACTTCCTCCTTCTGTCTAACCTGAACTTCCCCTGTTTAAGTTTGAACCCGTTACTCCTTGTCCTATCACCACAGTCCCTAATGAAGAGTTCGTCTCCAGCATCCCTATAGGCCCCCTTCAGAGACTGAAAGGCTGCTATGAGGTCTCCATGCAGCCTTCTCTTCTCTGGGCTGAAAATCCCCAACTTTCACATCCTGTCTTCATACGGGAGGTGCTTCAGTTCCCTGATCATCCTCGTGGCCCTCCTGGACTTGTTCCAACAGTTCCATGTCCTTTTTATGTTGAGGACACCAGAACTGCTCACAACACTCCCAGTGAGGTCTCATGAGAGCAGAGTAGAGGGGCAGGATCACCTCCTTCAACTTGCTGGTCATGCTCCTTTTAATGCAGCCCAGGATACAGTTGGCTTTCTGGGCTGTGAGCATACATTGAAGCCGGTTCATGCTCATTTTCTCATTGACCAGCACCTCCAAGTCCTTCTCTGCAGGGCTGCTCTGAATCTCTTCTTTGCCCTGCCTGGAGCTATGCTTGGGATTACCCTGACCCAGGTGTAGGACCTTGCAGTTGGCATGGTTAAACTTCCTCAGATTGGCATCAGCCCACCTCACAAGCGTGTCAAGGTCCCTCTCGATGGCATTCCTTCCCTCCAGCATATCGACCGAACCACCCAGCTTGGTGTCATCGGGAAACTTGCTGAGGGCGCACTCAATGCCACTCTCCGTGTCGTTGAGAAACATGTTGAACAAGACTGGTCCCAACACCGACTCCCAAGGGACACTGCTCGTTACTGTTTTCCAACTGGACATTGAGTCATTGACCACAACTCTTTGCATGTGGCCATCCAGCCAGTTCTTACACTAAGTCAGTATTTTTTTAATGGAATTTTTAATAACTACTCCTGTACAGATTTTTGTTGTTCCAAATTGCTCCTTCAGTTTTACATAACTAGTATGTCTCCGGCCTTTATTATTCATTACTATAAAGTTAGGAGCTACTACAAGGTTTATACATGTTTGCTGCAAGTACAAGGTCACCCTGTCTGGCTTGGTTTTAGTCATCATTGTTGAATTTTGTTTCTCAAAAACAAAACTTTTTTTTTTTTTCTTTTCAAAGAAGAAACCTCTTAACTTTTGCTTCAAGGCCTTCAGCATCATTTGTTTGCATCTAGCTTTTTCTTATTTTGGGTTTATTTTTGATGGAGGAAAGTAAAGTTCAGGTAACAAATGTTTTGATGGTGCTAGGGGTACCTGAGAGACTGATGTTCTTTCACTCTGCCCTGTTAGAAATCTAGTGTTTCTTTTTCTTTTAAATCTCCCTGCTTCGTCCCCCACTCCTGCTCAGTTCTGTTGTAGTACGTGATTTCTACACCACTACCTTCTTCCTGCTTTGAAATACTTCGTTACCTCTCTATAACATGTCAATATCTGGAAATGGATGCAGGATAACCTTCTTTTAGTTTCTGGATTAAAATATTTATGCCCCTTTTAACCCAACAGGTTGTCTTATTTATTTCAGAATACATAATGCATATGAATGCAGTGCCATGGAAACCAACATGAATTATGTTGCTGTTCTGGCATTTGCATGATAAATACAAGGTATGTAAATAAGTGTGATTTGAATAAACATGATCAAGACAGCATTTGGAGTTTGCTATTAATATCTTAACTGCTAACCAGCTTCATATTCTGTATTTCCATATATGTCTAAAAAGAGGCATGTTAGATTTTTAGTGATGGTTCTAATCGAAGTGTTGCCCATTTGTGCACGTTTTGGAATGTAATGGTGGTACTTGGTTTTCTGTCTTTTTGTTTGTTTTGTTTTAAGCTTCTCCCTTAGCATGTTGAGCAAACACTTGATAAAGTACAACAAGCAGCATCTGTCTGGACAATTACCCTTTGTTTGTGAGACTGGCATGAGCCTCTTGCTGAAGGGGGTGAGGGAGAATGTGTGTATTGTGGATGGAGTTAAAATTGCATTGGTAACCAGTCATTTTATGTGCGTGTGTGTGTAAATGGAAGTATTTGCAGGTCTTAAGTATAACTCCTAAATTTTAATGAAACTTGTCAGAAGAAATATGTTAATAACCAGCTTAATGCTGTGTATGGGAGAAAAAAATGCTTGCTCTTCTCAAGTATTACACTGAAAGAAGAACTGCATTTTGGCCTGCTGCTGCACTGTGATTCAACCTGTTCTGACTGTGGGGTAAATGTAGGTGTTTGGGTGCTTGTTTTTTCCATAGTTACCAGCCTCATGTCCATTGAGAGGGAGATATTTCTTAACTCTCCATGTCTTGGCAGAGAAATTGCCTAACTTAATTTTGTGTTTGCTGAAAAACTTAATGTGTTTTGTTGTTTTGATAGATGACAGGCATGTTGAATGCTCTGTTCTTATTAAACAAGTACATATAACTGTGTATCTCTTTAAAAAGCAGGTTTGCAGCTTCTTTGGTAAGAGATGTGATAAAATGTTTCTGTTTATCTTGGCTGGAGCAGAAACTTAAATACATTTGGGTTTTGGCCTCACTGACCCTAAGTATGTCAAATTAATGTTTCAGAAGTTACTGTTGTCCTTTTCATTGCTATAAAACTCATGCTTGCTGGAACTTTTGTAATTAACTCAGATATTTAGGTAAAAAGATGATAGTGACCTGGTAAAAGGAAAATGTTACACCCCAGTAAATGAAGCATTTAAAACCACCTTGTTAAAAAGTCTTCATGTAAATGAGGTGTATGTAATATTAAATTCTTGCAGATGTGCACTTTCTCCATGATCACAAGTAAGGATGAACTTAGCCCCCGGGGGAAATCTGGGATCTGTATTTTATTGTCTAGGTGAGGAGAAGTGCCATGTGAAATGATTTATTCCAGAAATGTTCCCTCCAGCAAGTTTGCAGGACTGGCTCTAAGCCTGTAGCTCAGAAAGCAGAAAGTGTCAGAGGGTCCCAGAACAGTGCAGGCATTAAATAATGAGCTGTAGAATTATGCCTGTAGCCAGTTTGGCAAAAGTAGAAGGGTATAGATGATATGTCTATATTTTAGATAGGTGAGGAGTTTAACAGGCCTCAAATCTTCACGTGGTTTAACATCTTCGTACGTGTAAATGAAAACCTGTTTTAATTAACTGTCATTTTGGAAACGAGCGCTGGGCAGTACATTCCAATTTAGAGTTCTCACAGTTTTAACTTTCAGAAGTTATATAATTTTCTATTCATGAGCTGCATATACCAAACAGTTGTTGGATTGTTTCTTTTTCTGTAAAACACACACATGCATGTACACACACACACACACACACACACACACACATATGGGACCAGGTTATGATTTCTGTTGTGTTAGTAACTTGAAATTTTGGGGGTTTTGATGCAATCTTTATTCACTTTCCTTAGGTAATGAGTAGTAGTGCTTTGATTATTCTCTACAAAAAGTGTTTACTGTATTGGTGAATACAAGTCTCCTTCGAGTTGTTGAGAGATTCTGCTAGGAGACATTATCACAAATTTCATGGTATTTTCTTAGATGGATCATCCGTTAACTTCCTAGAAAAATAAGGACAGGTGTCAGAATCTTTACTGAAGAAGAAAGGCTCCAAGGAAGGACAGATAAAAGATGTCTTGTGCTTCTTGCCTGGTTTATTTGGCATACTTGAAACTTGTGCTGTTGAGCAGACAAATGTTCAGCTTTTGTGGCCCATACATGCCTGGGGTGTCACTCCCCCAAAACTAAGCTGTTGTATATTAAAGAAAAATTTCAAATATATTCTGTTGCTCTTTCCATCTTTCTATTTTTCTGAGGTAGATACTTTTTGGTTTCCTGGTTACCTCTTGTTAAAAGGATGCAATCAAGATAAAGATAGTGATTGTTGATTTCTAATCTGCCTGAGTTATGGAATAGCTTAGGCGGGCACATCTCACCTCATTGGTGAGGCATTGCTTCTATGCAATATGAATTTGTATCTATTGCAAAAAGAGGAGAAGATCCCAGAACATGGCAGCAGACAATCATTTATATGAGATGCAGTTTTTAAGTAATGATATTTCTTCATGTTTGTTTTCTTCTTAAACTTGGAGGATATCTAATAAATCAGTGCAGCTATTTTACACTAATTCATAATCCATATTGTTTTTTTAAATCAAAACCACAAGACTATATATAACAAATGAGAATCATTCACTTTCCATTGAAATGGAAACTAAAAGACAAAAAAAAAGTAATCTGGAAATAATGAACCAGGAGTTTAAAATAAATGTCCGTTTTTGAATGACTCAATACATTTTTGTCAGACCAGTGCAGCATCATCTGATCATGTTTTGTAGATATGGTGCTATTTGTTCTGCTTAAGTGTGCTGGGAATTTACTTGAGATTTATATTGGCTTGAAAATTCTGGTGATGCTCTGCGAGGGGATTCACCGTGCAATGCCAAATTAATAACAGAACACACAAGCTTTTTATCAAAAGGCATCCAAACTTTTCAGATTCCTGGTTAGTAATGTTGAAAAAAACATTAGATTTTGGAGCTTCCTTAACCGTGGTTATCATATCTTCTTATAGTATCAGGTGTCTCAGAAATGAGAGATTCTTTTCAGGAATTATTAGGATCTTGGCTGCTACGTTATATCTAAATATAAATCAAAAGGATGCAGAACTTAACATCTGCCTACTGTTTCAGGAAAATGTTTAGTATTTACAATGTAGAATTAAGGCAGAAGATTCCTGTTCTGGAAGTTACTAAAAAGAAAAAGTATCTCTCAGATAGTGATATGCTTTGTTTAGAGGATAGAGAAGCAGCCCTGAAAGAACTTAACTTTTTAGAGATCAGTAAAGAATCTAATGAGGGAAAAATAATGAGTAACTTTAACAAATAGGTTAATAAAAGCCTTCTTTTTATAGATAACCCAACGACTATGTCAAGTAAGCTATGGTTATTTTCATATGCGTCTCAAGTTAAGCATTTTACTGTTTTCATTTATTTAAATCTAAATAAAACCTGATGGTTAAATACATTAAATATTTGTTGGTCTTTCTTGGGAGAAATTGATTATTTGGCAAAAATGCTGCATGATATAGCTGTAGGAAAAGTAAATTTGCTACTTCTTGTGCTTTGGGTTTTCAGGCAAAAGAAAATATTCTAGGAAGAATATTTGATACATTTAGGTTTTAGGAAACTTAGGAGCATTTGTTAGCTTGGACTTGGTGCCATGTTGCGATCAGCTTGGGCTGTGGATAAGAACAAGCCTTGTGCCTGTTGGGGCACAGCCTTGTCATCTGCCTGCAAAAGTTTATATAGACATATGTTGTCTCGATCCAATACAGCTTGCTTATTACATTTCATGCTAGCAGCCTGCCTGAAAGACATTCTTTGTCCTAAAATAGTGTTTCAGGTTCACTGGGATTCAAGTATTACCTCACTAATGCTAAAGCTGGTTCAGGAAACGATGAGACACTTGGATCCCCTCCTGCATTGGACAGCTTAACATTAGAGGAAGATGTTTGCAAGTTCTTAATCCGTGAAATGTGTTGAGAACCCTGCTTAATGCATCTCTTAATTTCCCAAAAGAAGCAGGTGAGCTCATTCTATCAGATATTTAATGCCAAGAAAATCATGGAATAAAATGCTATTCACAGTAAAAGCCAGGAGAAAGTTTAGGGGAAAGGCCCCCCCTTTAAGGAGGTTCTCTGCAACTTCTACTTTGTCTTGCCCCTCTGATCTTTATGGCTTTGAGAAATTAGTCCAATTACAATCTATTTATACTAGTGTAAGATGGGATATTTGTCTTACTGCCTTGTAAGTGGTTAGTTTCTTCAGTCCGTGCCACAATGTGTTCCCTTTTGCTGTTGTCAGGGGATATACCTTTCACTGTTGTCACTGCATGTAAGAGGAGTGGGAAAGTTCTGATAGCAGACCTGCTTTAGGCATGTTCTGTCTTGAAAATATACCCTTGGTGATAAGCTCCTGGTGTCTCAAATGCAGCAGTGGAATTTCTGAGAAACAAATCTTTTCATCTTAAGCAAAACTTCATTCACTTGGAGTTTCACATGTCCTTGCTGAAGGCGTGTTCTGTTCTTTCCTTGTCTTATAAGTGGCTGAATAATTAACATATCTATCTTGCCTTGTCACAGGTACACTGAGTGGAGAGAAGGCTCTGATAATACCTTATCAAAGGCTTTCTGCAGCAGTCTGCAATGGCATGAGTGTGAATTAAGCCACAGCCGCGTTTTGCTACTGTGTTGCATGTGTGTGTTCCTTTTAAGGTGCTTCTCTCTGTGCCCCTCCTCCCTGCCCTAACACAAAGTTCAAACAGTGGCAATATCGTGAACATCTGTAACACCACTGCCTGGAACAACTTGCATCCTCCCAGGGGAGCATTATGCAATTCCTGGGGCCTCCAGAAAATGCTTTCAGTTTATTCTTTTGAGACCTTTTATGTCCAATTCCAAATGAAGTAATAGCAACCTCAGAGCTTCTCGCAGAGGCATGTGTGACGCTAACTTGGAGGAGAAAATAACGTGTGTCAGTCACTGTATTTCTTTGAATTGTGGTGCCATGTGTCCAGTCCTAAGTGTAATCTCTCCCTCTTCTGCCTCTGTGTATAGAGTAGAAACCTGTGTCCTCTCCCTCATCATAAAGACAGACAAGGCATAGGCTCATCCTTTGGGTATCTCATTCCAAAACCAAATCATGGCACTCCCATGAGCAAATTGCCTGTTTGTGAGTGACTTTGTGCTGAGTTTCTTACAATTCAAAATAGTGCCTAGAGGATCTTTTGAATCAACAGTAAATTTACCTGAGAGTACCTAATGTGATGAATGGCATCGCATGGTCAGAGTCATGGTCTTGCTCTTTTAGATGTTACTGTACAGTTTGCAGTTGTAATATTCCTCTCTGTCCTTTTGGCTACTGCTTTTTTTTTTTTTTTTTTTTTTTGCAGGCTGTTTAGAGTTGATTGCTTTAATAAGCTTATGTGTAGGTTTTTATTGTCTTTTAATGGCATCTCCTAATTCTTTTCACTGGAAAAAAATATTAAGTACTAAAAAAATAGTGATTTGGGGTGAAGCTTCTTCTTTAGGACTCCAGATTTTCTGGACAGTTTGCTTCAAAACTTTAACATTAATTAAATGTAGCTTGTTTGACTTAAGTTTTATTTTTCATAAAGGGTGTGTGTGGGAAGTTATGAGAGGTATTTAAAATACTACCTTGTACTCAGGAAATGAAATGTTTTGGCTTCTTAAATAAATACGATATTTGGCAATTTATGTAACAAAAAATAGTGGCTGTTGTTTGCCAGATAGTTGGAAAGGACTCTGAAGGAAAATATTTAGTCCCCAAGAAACTTAATCTGAGTATACCTGATATCTTGAGTGCTGGCCTGTTAAAGTGGATCTGAAAGCTTGTTGGGACACTACCTTAGAAGACTGGGTTTTGGTCTATCACAATTGGTCATGGTTCCTGTTCATGCATAGTAACCACATCTCCCTTGGGACCCTGCCTTCTCTCTTATTTCCCCAAGTATTCCATAAGAAAACCACAAGAAGCAGGAAGGGGAAGGTGGCTTGGATCAGTCATAAAATTGAAGAATTCCTGGAGTGGCTCTTGCTAGATAATAGAGGGAAGGGAGATTATCAGCAAAATACTAGTGGTGATCTGGGAATGCTGGTAAGTTAGTTCTTGGTACAGAGCAAAGTTTTAATACGTACTAGAAGAAGAGAGGGCCTTTAATCTGCCAAATGGGGTGGGAAGAAGGAGTTGGGGATGGGTGGATGGACTTGGTGCACCTCTTAAGATGGAGGTAAGGTCTGGAGTTTACTGGGTTTATCGGCTTCAGTCTGGATATAAATAGTATCTTGAATTTGCTTGTCATTAGGTTTTCTGGACTATAGAAAAATCTCAATGTTGAAAGTAATTGTGATACGCAGAGAGAGGTGTTATAAAGGCTTATTTTTTATTTCAATGCTGTTTATTAGAAACAACACTGAAATGTGATGTTTTGCATACAGTATCTAGAAAGAACTAAATATTTAACTTTAACAAGACTGTAGAAATTATGTAGGAAATAAAAATTGTAATTTTGTTTGGTTTGGTGTTTTTGTTTGGTTTTTTTTTTTTTTTTTTTTTTTTTTTGTGTGCATCTCTGCAGGAGTTTATTGATAATTTTTTGGACAACAGACTTTATTACCAGATGCTTTTTCTAGGAGGATTCATCTTGATCGCTGTTTCTCTGTTAAGTGTTGCTCTTATGTATGTTGGCTAGTTGTCAAGTTCCATTTCAAATACTGACGCATTTAAATGTTGTTTATCAAGTTATTTGTATTCTTACTAATGACCTATAAAGCTCATATTTCTATTAATTTGAGAAGCAATTTCTAGGTCACAGATAGGCAACACTGCCTGACCTTGTCTGATAGGAGATTAAATCCTTGGAAAGCAGGGAATTAAAGTAAGTGTGCAAATTCAGTTTAAATTTACAGACAAAAATATTATTTTTTCAGCCAAACCCATGGATTCTTGCAGATTGATACATACAAGAGGAGAAACTGAGACATGGGCTTTTTTGATGTTCACCTGCTTATTTGTGTGGTGTACAAGGTTTTTCTTGTCTCAGTGCCAGCAAAACCAGACAGACAAGTAGTTTCTCTGCTAATACTTCAGAGCTACTGTCAGACAATACTTAACCCATTGAATTCTTTCTCTAGCAGTTTTAGACTCTCTCTGGAACTTCTTTTCCTATTTCTTTCTACCTACTGTTTTCTTCCATGTGAATACATATACATACCTCTTCAAATCAACTATCGGCAAATGAATATGAAGACAGTTAAAATGAAGGGAGGAGAAAAAAAGGGAGGTGGGGGTGGGGAAGGGATGCAAAGGCAGTCACTCACCACATCTCATCAGTTGACCACTGCCCAGGCAGCATGTAAGCAGCCAGACCCAGTACACATACTGAAACTGAATGACCTTGCTGGGGTGTTAGGAAGGATGCCTCTCTTCTCTGGTAGTAGTGTGTGCAAATAATGAGAGCTAAGATCAGTCAGACTGAGCTGTGGCGTCTGAGGCATTTCCTTGTTTTAGTAGTACTGCTGTACTGTCAAGCTTTAATTTTTGTCTGTATGGGAGTTTGAAGAAAGAGTATCAGGACAGGACTCAACTGCTAAAGCTGAAAGGATTGACAAAGGATTGACTGAAAGAGGGATTGACAAGGCATTAATTGAAAACCAGAATTGATAGGTAGAAAGATGAATGTGTTCTGCTATTTGAGTGTTGAGTCATAACAATATTTTGGGTAAATTTCAGACTGGTTTCTTTGTGGCTATCATTCAGATGTTTTTCAGCTTATATTAAGAGGGAAAAACTTGTTAATCAACTGAAGCAAAGTTGATTTCTTTTGGGCATTTCAGGTTTCATCTGAGGTGTTATTGGGACACCTACCTGAAGAATATGTTTTGATTTTTGCAAGCATTAGTTGAAAGTGTCAGTCTTGAATTTAAAAGGCCTTTTAGACTAGCAATTTAAAATCCAAATATTTAATGTCAGATGTTGAATTAAGAGGCTGAGTTGATGCATGACTTAAAATGTGTGAGTTCTCAGAAAGTCAAGATGCTGATATTTGTGTACCTAGTGCTATTTTTTTGGTAATCTGACTTCTAACATGGACATAAAAAAAATTCTAGCCAGTTTTCCCTGCTGCAGGGGAGTAGGGTGCTGTATTTTATTGTACTGTTGTTTTGATCCATAAAATATTTTGCAAAGTAGAGTAACATCCTAACAGTAATTTCTGTTTTGCTACAATATTTTATCTTGGGATCTAAAAATGTTTTACAAACGCTGTTGAATAAAATCTTCCTTCAGTTCTCTGAGGCACATGGTGGTATTCCCATTTAATATATGGAATGAAACCCAGATGTATTAACTTACAGTCCTGTGCCATAAGCAGCAAATCATCTCCTCCCCTGTTTTGCGTGAATCCTCTCTGCTTTCCAGCTCTTCACTTTATGAGACTTTTAAGTGCACAGTGCAGTGATTTACTGTTGATCACTTTTTTAACGTTTTATTTTAAATGAAACAGCCCTGCAGGTTATGAGTTGCCAAGTGACAGAAAACAGGAGCTCCCCCACATTCAAGCTGTTTTAAAGTATAAAGATTTACAATAAAGAAAATAATTAAGTGAATGGTGTCAGAGGCCTGGGTTTTACTGTTAAGCTGTCACCAATCCAGCTGTTAACATCTTTGTATTGACAAGTTTGTGGTTGCTCACTTTTTATTTAACTGTACTCCATCACTGTTTAACTTGCAGCTAACATAAAGGCCAGTCCTTCTTGGTTTTAAAATCTTTTCAGTTGCAGTGCCTACTGGTATGGCCATTTTGTGTCTGATAATTGTAGCATTGTCTCAGACTGGTGTTTCTATAGGTTGGAGTAAACTTGCATATTTTTGATGTCCTTTGAAGCTGTAAGTAGGAGACAAATATCTGTTGCTTCAGTGGTGCTTCTCCTAGTATGCTAAAGACATTAAAGAAAATAAAAGCATCAGAAATTGAGGTAATTGCTGTGGCCCATCAATGATTCTTGTGGAAAGGTCTTTTACTGGTGACACTGCTGAGTGCAAGCTTCTCGTGAGTTTGGAGAGGTGCAGGCGTTTTGTGAGATTTATCCTTGGTCTGCAGAAAAAAATCATGTACGTGGATATAATCTAATGAGTTGATCTCTGTATAGTGCTTCACTTCTCTAAAGAAATTGTGTAGCGTATAGTTTTGTATAATTTTAAAACAGTAACTTGAAAACCCTTAGCACTGGGGTATTGGAAGAAATTGTAGATGCATTGTCAAGCACAAATTATGTTACATACTCTTAGTGTACACTGAGGATACCTTAGTGAGCTCAAACTGACACCAAAAGGAGTCTAAGAGCTCTCTTTCTCAGGTACATAGTCTTACTTCTTCTTCCAAGGAATGGATTTTAAAATTAGTCTCTTTGTTAAGTGAGCACATGCAAGGCTGGAGTAGATAATTACTTCTGCAAAATATTTCTTTAATCTGATAGTGCCATAAAAAAGGCCTTCTCTCCTCCCCAGAACTATGAAGCAACTATTACTTTTTCCAGAATAAAGAATTGGGGAAAAATAATGAAACCACAAACATAAAAAAAAATCTTTGTGTAAATAAATGACTGCAAGTGCTGGTCAGTGAGTTTCTGTGCAGGAAGGATGAGAGGAGAAAAGCCAAAAGGTAAGGGGGGTTGTGAAAAGCAAAACTGATCTGTAAAGACAATGCTTAAGAAGAGAGAGGGCACTCATTTTGTCGATTTGCTCTGGAAACCAGTCACAACTTTGAACAGCTGTGTATCTATAGCCACAATTATCTTCAAAGTTTTCAAACCTGGCAGCCTAGAACAGTGGCCCTATGGTACTAAAATTAATGTGTTATCAGGAGTTTTATGCACCAGGAAGTCCCATTGGTCAGAGTAGAAGCCCTGAAGATTAGGATGCTTACCTGAATGCTTACATCAGAATTAGGAGTTTCACATTTCTGTGGTGGTATTGCTATGTGTGTGCCAGCCTTAGAAGTTAATTTTTAATTAAGGGAAAAGGAATGAGTGTTTGACTAAAAACCTGTATTTTTTTTTAGCACAAAAGCCTCTTTTTTTTTTTTTTTCTTGAGAAGAGTTGGAAGAAGAGAAATGGTATATCAGAGAAATCAGTAGCTCTCTGATGAAAAGTATTTTAATTTTATCTGCACAAGTTCAGTTAATAGATGGTTCTGTCTTAAGTTTCCTGAAAGTTCTTTAAGACCTGCTTAAAGATAAACTATACCACCAGTGTTGCATAAACAATTTAAATTGATTACTTTAGATTTCTGCTGCTACCTTTCCTGGGGAAAAAAAAAAAGAAAAAGTATCGAAGTGACTTAGTGATGAAAATACTCAATATAAACATTGTCTATATTTAAAGGAAGACCTTATGCATTTTAAGTAGGGTTTGTAACTACTACTTCCTTTCTTGGCACATTGATAATACAGTGTGGTGATGACAGGATTGAGGCTCTTTTGTAAGTTATAAATTATGTAGGTGGTTGTCTATGTGAATTGTCTGCGTCTGAGTAAACTTGTCCATCAACAGTTTAAGCTTGGAGACTTTTCTCACCTAGGCAGTGTTCATGTTCCTTATCTCTTTTGATTTGCATGGGTGACTTAAGGGCAGCCAATTTTCACGCTCCCCAGCTCATCTTAATTTCCTTAATTCAAGATTCAAATTTTAATTCAAGAGTTTCTGCAGTCTGCTCTAGTTTGATTAACAATTGCTAGCAATCTGAAACCTTTTGTTCTTTTCTGCTCCTTGGCTTTTAAACTCTCTAGTTGATTCTTATTCAAATGTCCTTATCTTCTTGAGGGTTAGTTTTGGTTGTGTCATAAGAAGACTTGAGATTTCCTTGTCTTGGGATGCTGTCTGTTATAAATAATGACAAGCATGTGAAAGCACAGTAATAGTGACAGAAGGTATCTTAATTCCTGGTCATGGAAATGTCAAGGGGAATGATCTGTGAATGAATGGTTACATAGCACTTCCTATTTACTGTGGATGACTTTGTAAATATGGCTCCCTTTTTCTTGGAATTGTTTGTCTTGCTATTCCTTTGCACTTGCATATTAAAGTCCTCAAATACTTTAGGCCTCACTTGATTTGCATGTGCTCTTTTACTTTTTGTCCTCCGCCTTGGAAGCAAGATCTAGCCATTCAAATTCTATGCCTGCCTGCAGAAAATTACTGGTTCTCTCTAATGGGCCTTGTACCTGCTAATACATGTTCTGAAGTAAAAACCCAGGTTGATTGTATTGTGTTGATTGATTAGTAGGCCCAGGGCTTTCTTGTCCTTCTGTTTTCTACTGAAATGCACATTGTTAGTTATTTTGGGTTGTTTGGGTTTGGTTTTGTTGGGTTTTGGTGGTTTGTAAAAAAAGAAGAGTTAATATAATTTTTTTTCCATACAAATAAAGTCACTTTTCAGCAGCATAGTTAGTGCTGATGATGTTGCCACTGTCAATCAAAAATCTTTTAAAGTCCCTGCTAAAAATGTTAAAGTTCTTGCTGATCTGAGCAGGCCTTTTTTTTTTGTAATTCAGGGGTTTGAAGGAAAAAGCTTTGAAAGCATTTTTCTTTAAAGATTATATAAGCTTCCATTTTTAATCCCAGATTCTGGTAAACTCCAGATGTTTGTATCTTTTTGCCCAGATTGTTCATCATTCTAGTTAATGTGAAATGGGGACTGCAATGTAGAATGTGAACAGTAACCCACAGTACATTCCCATGCACCTGTCCTATATCTAATTAGTCTGAAATGACCGAGTGAAACTAACTGGACACATGAGTCAGACCTCAAGCAAAAAGGCCTTCCTGAAAAGTTAAAGTCTCACAGGCGAGTTTGTTCCCCTCCCCTCTTTTTTTGTTTTGGTTTTTTTTTTTTGTTTGTTTGTTTGTTTTGTTTTTTGGTTTTTTTTTGGAGAGATGGGGTGGATGTTGCAGGCAATGGGAAGTGCAAGCAACAGAAAATGAAGCCCCTGAAATAATCTGAAGCAACTTGCTGAAATAACGTCCTTTATAAAGGTGTTTTGTGTACTATGACTATGCAGTGTATTCCAGTTAGGTTACAGTAATTACCTTAAGTTTTGAGGGAAGTACCTTAAATGTGCTCCACCCACCATAAGCCCAGTCAGTTGGTCCTAAATGAGGGGAAGTATATTTCTCCTGAGATCAGGAAGCTTGAACTGCAGCTGTTGCCTATGCTGTGCATGTGAGCAAAGCTGAGCAACCTCCTCTGTACTTATGCTTACAGAGTCTTAAGTCAGAGGAAAGCAGTTTTCCTGTAACCTACGCTTGATTGTACTTCTTTTGGTGCTTAACTTCATTTTTTATGCTTTTTTTGTACCGAGTCCAATTAAAACAATTGGACTCTGAACCAGCTTCTGTCTTGATTAGGAAGTGTATTTATATGGAGTAGCATATAGAAGCACAACCTGTTAACAGCGGCAAATTTTGTCGATTGAATGATGTGCAGACAAATTTACAGGGGAGACTGTTCTGTGAAAAATACCAGTTCACTGACATACAAAGGTATCCTGACTGTTTTCTTACCAGCTTCCACAGTTTCTTGCCAAGAATAATACAGAGTTTCTTGCAAAGTTTTGACACTTGATGTTCTAAATGCTTGATGTTTTATCAATCATTTTGAATTGTCTTGAATATCAGTAAACAAACATAGTGTCTATGCAGACACCTGGAGATACTCTTAGCCCTTGAGGACCAAATTCTTGGATCCTCATGTGGCCGCAGCAGAGTTTGTTTGCATCATCTGCTGAGATGCACGAGGAAGTTACAGGACACTCTGGCCTAAGTTTTGTTCCTTGAAGAGTTTACTGGAACTTAGGGTTAATAATACGTGCACCTCACTTGGACAGGAAGAGCAGATGAGTCCTGACCTTGTCAGGCAAGACTTTAAACATTCAAAAAGCTTAAGGCTGTTTATCCTGCAGTCTCAAAGCACGCTGCAAATAAATGTTCCTCTGAAAATCTGTTTGATAAAAAAGAAATCAATCCACAGGTAAGTAACTAAAGCATGGAGAGTATACACAGCTACGTCAAAAGTTTCTTAGTGAGTTAGCGGCAGACTCTGTATTAATGAAATAGCTGAGAATGTCAGAAGATTTGAATCTCAGGTTAGCAGTGAGACCAAATGCAATATGGAGTGATAGTGTCAAATGTATAATGTTGAAACTTAGGCCAGCTTTTTCACATGTGCATAAATGTCTGTGCTCATCTGTCATTGTTTGTTTTTTGATTTAAAGACAAATACATGAAACTTTCTTGAATTGCTGCTAGGAGCTTCATAATCTGCTTTAATATGGCCCAAAGCGTTTGCAGTGTTCATAAATGAATGAAGATAGCTGCTGAATTTGCCACTCTGGACTCATAAATCAGCCTGCCAGAAAAAATCTCTCAAGTACAATAGTATGAATTGAAACAATTTTTTTTAATAAAGTTTCTAATGCTCAAGGTGTGATTATATGTATTTATATACATATTTTTATATATATTTAGGCTTTAAAAAAGTGTCATATTCTCAAGAACCTACTGAAGTATTTGTTACTAATTAATTATGTCCATATTTATACAGAGTAAGGCTACACTGGAGCAGAGGTAATAAAATATTGAAGTAAATGTCAAACAAATATAGTTTTATGTAAATATTCTTCATTGTGAGCTACAGATGGAATTTCTGTTATTTGGTGTGTGAGAAAGCAACATGCTCCAGTGTTATGGAAGAAATAAGTGTGCTTTGTGAGGAAGACGTTATTTCCCTTCTTGTGTTTTAATGTAATATCTTTCAGTAGATGTATATACATCTTTCTTTTGTTACAAAACAGTAATTTTATATAACAAAAAGGCTTTTCTTTAAAGCAAAGAATAATATAACTAGTGCAAATAATATTTATTGACAGATTTTAGGTTTTTTAAAGAAAATCAATACAGAGAGCACCGTATTTACACTATGAAAAGTGTCCTTAGACTAAAGCCATGTTCAGTTGCTGGTTATGGAATATTGAGCTTTTCCCTTGAAAGTCAGCTATTCATACTTCAGAATAATGGATAATCTTATTAGAACCATGTGAAAATAAATACAAAACAGCATTAAAAATATGAAAATGTTATTTAGGGTAGTTTGATGGAGGGTCAAGAATTCGAGTATTGGAGATTACATTTTTCTGTGCAACTTCAATTTTTTTGTTTTGGTATTATGAAATACTCTGATTTCACTGGTGTGTATTTTGCATTATATCTCTGCCTCAATCTGTTCAGGGAATGGGTCTTTGTGCAGTGAGGGAGGCTGTCTGCAAGATCATTGCCTCATTGGTTGCAAAAGTTCATTTTCTGAAATGAGTAAGACCTAATCAAGACAGCCGAATTCTTCCTTGGAGAATCAGATGTGCCTTTGGTTATATAAACACGTATAAGTATACTTAAGAATGACTAAATCATAAAGCAGATTTTTCACAGCTGGTCCTTAATCATACATCTCATTTTCTGGATGCTTGCTCTGTGAGATTGAAAGTGAAGTGCTCACTCCTACAATTACATTCGGTAAAGGCTGTTCTTGTAACAAATGAAATGGTACAGCATGCCATATTAAACAGAACTATCAAGTCCTGCATGGCCCAAAGCAAGCACCCAAAACTCTGTCTATGGCTTCATTCCTAGTCTGTAGATGGGGTTAATCCATATCTCAGAGGTAATCTGAAGCCAAAGCAGCTGTGAAGCACTGGATGTAGGTCTTAAAGGAAAAGAGTAATTTGGTATTCAGAACAGAACTTTAACAGTGTGCAGTAAGTGAGGGCTTGGATTACAAGCTTCATAATGAAGAGAAAACAAAACTTAAGATTTCTTGTTGAGAGCCATCCTGCAGACATATAATTGTTTTTCATAGCCTTAAGTCTGATCCTGGAAAATTCAAACAGGTCAAGTTTAGTAATACCTTACAGGACTGAAAATGGATTCTGACAGGAAGTGCTAGATAGTAAAGGGGGCTGGCACCCCCATCTGTGCTAACTTGAAGATATAATACATACTGTCGCTGAGACAGCACTTTCCTAAGCGGAAGCCTTGTGGCATAAAGCAGTCCTGTAATTCTGGTGTCTTGCTTGAGTGCCAAGAAAAGGAATTAAAGTAAGCTTTCTCCATTCTGAAAATCTTATGCATGTAATAAACTTTGTGACAGAAGTTGGTTTGCGGTGTTTATTTAGCAGCATCCTGTTACATTGAGTGTAACCTTGTGGTATTTTCTAGCAGCTGTTATTGTTAGGATGGGGTTTTCTGGTAGAATTAGCAGCTTCTACTAAAACCATCTAAGATGGACAAAGCACTGTAACAGTGGGGGCAGGAGAACTTGATATAGATGAAAATACTAGTGAAATGCAGCTTAAATGGCTGTTTCTGCTTTTTGTAGCACATAGGGTGTTAAGGTCTGCAAAACAAACTAATATGCTACTTAACATCTCTTCTGAGTAGTCTTGTATTTTTCAGTTCATCTGCTCTGTGGTGCTTGTGAAGCAAAATGGTGTTGGCACCATTTTGGTTCTCTTGTGCTTGAATCCTGAGGTGCTTTTAAAAAATGCTCATGATTCCCCAGAGTTTGTGAGTCTCTTATTTAGGAGGTGGAGGCAGATGACATAAGGTGAATAGAAATGGAGACTGAAAACTATGCAAGTGGTGACTTTGCCTTGGAAACAAGAGTACGATGGAGCAGTTGTTCTTGCCTCCAAAAATAGTCCTGCCCCTCATGAAACTTTGTCACTTGGCAAGGATTTTTCCCTTTGTATATTATGTCACAGGTGATTCATTACTTCAGAGTGCAGATTAAAAAATAAAAATAAAGCCATCCCACAATAGCTTTATTTTTAATTATCCGTTGTTAGCCCCCAGTTGGGGAGTGGGGATGGGGAGAGGATTCTTAAAACAGTTTTCTGATTGGGTTTTTTACATTTTTGCTTTGTTCTGCTTTAGAACAGGAAAGCATTTAATTTTGTCAATAATTGTGCAATATGAAAGAAATATCCTTCCTGAGAGCATCTCACCAGTCACAGAATGTAATTTAAAGCTGAGGTTTGCAGTGTACTTAAAGCAAGAATTTTGCTTTCTTTTAAATATATATGAGAATTGGAGTGCCTGTCTTCTAAGATAAAATATTTTTTACAGTACAGGTTGGTTTGTTAAAATCTTTAATAAATTACTTATTTTTATCTGATGATAGTGGTATTAAAATGTAGGTCTTTCACATTAAATTCTTTGAAATAACATGAAAATGTAAAACGTGCTGCTGTTGACCTAAATTTATTACTGAACTTGTCTATGTATTATGATTTGTCTCAAACTCGTCCTTATGTATGTATTGGTATCTGCATGTATCACTTCATATATTGGTATCTGCATTAGCAAAGGCCAAATGCAATGTCACACTAACTCCTGCGTTTACTTCATATATGACAAGGGGATTTTGTAGAGAAGAACTCAAGTTTTTAGACCTGATTTGTTCTGTGAATTGTTTTGTAGTATAATGGGGAGGAAATACTGCAGTCATTCTGAGCCTTACACAGAACTTCACCAATCTGCCAAGTTTGTAAATGAAAATACTCAGCTGTATGCTCGCTTCTGGCTTGAATCCTCTCTTTTTCTGAAATAATTCTTTTGGAAAGTTGAGGATTTGGGTTAGGAAAGGTGATAGAGTATTTTGTTGTAATGGTTTGTTATCTTGAGATGCCAGTGGCATGCAGTGTCTCTGTGTGTACATTTTAGTGTAGAGGAAGTAGATTCAAGATTAAATGGTTATAGTAATCCTGTAGAGATGAATCTGATAGATCTCATACACTGAGTGGTGGGACCACATCATACAGATACTGGAAATTTTCTGTATTTAGAGATGTCATCTATCATGGAGCTGCCCAACCAGCTTGCTCAGATTTTTTTTTCCATGTCAGATTGGTACAGAAAAGACAAGGGCTGTACAAAAGCAACTTCCTAGGGCCATCTGGAATCTGGCTACTCCCAGCTGCTGCAGGTCAGAGACTAACTGGTCTTGTGTTGGCAGGTTAAATGTAATGTAGTGGTCTAAGAGGAAATCATTGCTTTTGTTTGATCTTCCTGTACTTGTTTCACAAGCTTTCAAACACCACTCACTAATCAAGAACACAGTTGAGTGCTAAGAGAAAGGAAGTAGTCCAGCTGCTATTGCAGTAATCGAAGTACACTAGGAATTCGTAATCAGCTTTATAAATAGACTTCACAATAAAACCAATCAGTGTAGTGTCACAGGAAGTGGAATCATATGCCATCTGTATTCTTGTTCTTTCGCTCTGAGGGCATAGGGTAGCATTACGTTTTTGAATTGATTTGAGCATCTTTGCACCAGAGACATGTGAGCTACATGGAGGAAAGTCAACCTGAGATTGCAGGTGCCGGGATGTGCTGCCTTCTCTCTGTTGGTATTAAGTACATGTTGGAACACCTCATTTTGATTCTGTTAATCTAACTCAGTTTATTTTGCAGAATACTTGGCAATTCATCTACTCCTCTTTTTCTCTCTCCTTCCCCATTCTGCGCTACCCCATCACGAGGTCATTTTGACTTTTCACAAAGGCTTTTTGTGTGTTCTAGCAAGTTGCACTCCTTGTCCCCCTCCCCATCTTGTTATTCCAGAGACGGTGTCAAGCAATGGAAGATCATGTTTTGTTCTAAAGGAAGAAAAACTTAATGTTCTGTATCCCAGCAGAGGAAGAATTTGTATTTTTTTAACTCTGTGTACACCTGCGTTCTACCTCTGTGTTGTGTGTCTTAACTAACTGTGAAGTTACCAGGCCACCAAAGGGAGTTATAATTACTTGGTTATTGCATTATAATTACTGTGTTTACTGTCTATTAAGATTCTCAGGTAGTAGGGCTGGGTGATTGGGACATGATCTGTGGTTCTCTTGTTTTGGTGATAGTAATGTTGGTTTAGGCGGTCAGGGCACTGAAAGATTTCAACAAGTTTCAAAACTGGGAGAGGTTGAAACTTGTGTTAGTCCCCTAACAAAAGGCTACTTGTGACTGACTTGTTAACAGCATTAAGGTATGAAATTCTGCTACCTAGGAAAACATTAACTAGGTGATGATACTAAAACTTTCGTGTTATCCTGTTTTGTTTGTTTTTCTTGTAGCTGTTTCTTTCTTTATTACACATTTTCTCAGATACCTTCTGGAGATACTACAGCTAATTACTAAACTCCATTCTATAACCTGGAATATGAATGTGGTGCCATTTCTTATAATTATGTGCAGTTTGCTCTGCAGTGTATCCTTTACCGAAGTTCACAGCTTTTATATTGTTTTTTGGGTTTTTTTTTCTTTAACTAAACTATGGTCTTAATGCCAGTTAATAATTTCAAATATCATTCCTAAGTTCTTTTCCACTATTACACTTTGTCTTGACCTTAATCCTGCTAGTGTTCATGGAGCTGCTGTACCCTGACAATGGATAAGTGTTATTTTTTCTGAACTGTTACTCTTTCCAAGGCAACCAATGGCTTCATTAGGAGTGTGGATCATAAAGTTGTACTCTTGTGTCATCTGCCAGACTGTAAGGCTTTGACTTCACAAAGTGGTCTTCTTGATAGAGCTGTTTGTTTCTTTGGTGACCGTGTTGTAGGCTGTGTTCTGGACATTGTTGATGGTGCTTAGGATCTGCTTATGCTTTGAAGTTATTGAGAAGATTAAGAAAAAAATACTGGTGTATATATAGCCTCTGTTTTTTTTACTTACATGTACGCTTTTTCAGTCAGTCTGAGAACTCTTGTAGGAAACACTTCAGATTGCAATTCAGTCTCATAATTTTGTATCTGAAGAGCTTTCAGTGCTCTAATTTGAAGCCTGTATAGAAAGCACAGAACCTTTTGCTGGGTAAATGTTAATACTCTTGTTGTCATGACAGAGTTCAAATCTTTCAGCTTTTGTCCTCCATACTTTTTTTCATCCGTCAAAAGGTTTGTTCTGTGATGGGATGTTTCACTTGCAGAATTGGCTGTCAAGTTGTAGAAAGACTTCAGAGCCTCCATGCGTACTTGGGTTTGTTTAATTCTTACAAATGTTCTTGCCTAATTTAGGTAGGCCTTGTAGGGAATGTCCTCTTGCAAACACCTTGTCTCTGTCCTCAAGAAACAACTCTTTCATAATACCTGGCAACAGCTTTCACTTTCCTTATAGCAAATTTTTTTCTTTGGTGGTCTGTATAGCTCAGTCAAAATCAATTTTCTGGACATCTTTATCCTTCCATGCTCCATATTTTCCTTCTACTTCATTTTCTTAAGTTCTGTTTTTCAGAACTTGTTTTGTATTTGCATGTAGACCATAAATACTTGATAATCAGTGAATATTTGTTCTCATCTCTCAGGCCTTCGTTTGTGTTTGCATTTGCTATGTCCTGCTGGTTGACATAGGAATGCCTTCATAATCATGTGGTGTGCATTTCTGAAGATTTGTTTGCATACCTTTCTGTTAGTATTTAAGTTAATGGTATAATTAGATTCATGTGGTTCCATATCTAGAACATACTTCTAGGAATGTAACAATAACCAAGATTTTCTCTGTTAATTCGAAGCTCTCATTCTCTTTCCCTCCAGTAACATGGAATGCATTCCGCTTGCATTGGGCTTATGTACCGCCTGTCACCAAATACAGGGCAAATTTTGTGTTTACTCTGCTTTTACTTGTGCTTGTGCAACCAACTTAAAGCTTAAATAGCTCCATGAACTTCTTTCAGATTGAACCGGCAGATTTACTTGTTGTAGTTGAAAAAGCCTCACAATATGCGCATTCCTTTTACTTTTTACTCCTGTTTGTAGATGAGTAGTGCTTTGATCTAATATTTGCAATCTAGTAGTTGCTCTCCAGCATTTACATGAATGTATGGCTTGTCTTCTGATGTTGTCTGTGTTTAAGTGATTACTTAGGGTGTCCTAAAATTTGTGTCAGTAATGATGCAAAATTATGCAAATACAGTGCTGACTCTTCTGAAATCTATAAACCAGACCAGGCTGTGGTCTTTTGTCTTCTGTCTTTTTTTGCTTTTTTTTTTTTTTTTTTTTTTTCTCTTTAATTCTCTGCAGTGGTTTATTGCCTCTCTGAGTTACAGTCAAAGAAGAGAGAGAGTATAAATCTGCCTTTAAAGTTGGATCTCCTAACATTACAAGCTGTTTCACAGCATGTGGGTCTGTCTCAAGTTTATACCACACAGTTCTGTCAAACAAGTCTGGTACAGTCAGCAATCATTGACACCTTCATTGATAGCTTTGGGAGGTTGGAAAATAAGTAGAAATGTATTTCACTATATAATCTGAACACTTCTATTTCCTTGAGTCTGTAAAGATGATTCTCTTGGGGAATATGGAGACAGAGAGGGAGAGGTTGAGTAGCTTTAATTAAATTGCCTTCATCATACCAGACCCTGTCTACATAGAAATTCATCTCCAGGAATGTTAGACGTCTGAATTGTCTCTTACTACAAAAAAAAAAAAAAAAGTAATGTTCAACTTGAAGCCTTGTCTGATCTTTTTAATGTAATCCTAGCACTTGATCTGACATACAATAATGGTGGTAAAAGTGTAGTGTAAACAAGTACAAAAATACCAGAGGAAGCCACAGGACTAATGTAAAGCAAATCTTCCTTGGGTTGCATTTTTATTTTGTTTATTTAATTTAGTGATTTTCCTTTCTATAAGTAATACTAACAGCTGTAAAAAAAAACAGTAGGAGTAGGTGTAGTTTTCTTCTTCTGAAACAGGTAATAGTTCTTGACAATCTAAAGTAAGTCTTAGAAGCTGTGACTTCATGTGGCATTGTGATCAACGTTAGGCACTGCTAAGGCAGTGTTGTGTCCATAATAGGTTCACAGTGCAAAATTTTGTCACTGTTATAGTGCTCAGAAAGGTCAAGAACTGGAAGTGTGCTGCTCACTGCTAGTGCTCAGAGCTATGAGAAAGCCAGCAGAAGGGGGAAATAGGCTGAAATCCGAGGGGAGTAATTTTGATGTATGCTCCTGCTCACCTGCTTGGACACTATCACTTTGATGCAGAATTAGAGTAGGAATTTGTTCATAGCTGAAAGTATGAACATCTTTTGTCTTTTTGTTCTCTGGACATTTTCATATGGAAAGGAAGATCTTGAAGTATTCATAGGTAGATATTTTTGTTACATTATTTTGAACATTTTCATGAAAAGAAGACATGTTGGTTTAGATTACTTGACTTGTCTTTTTTTACAGAAAACAGTCTATTTGGATGAAGCAGTTGTATATAAGTGGTTGTCATAAAAATGTGAGTACAGGCTGTGTTTCTGAAGCTTACGTCTGTTTCAAAGAGCCTGGATTATAGATACAAAGAATCACCTCTGATTTTAGGTCTTTAAATTTAGAGTTGCTGCTTCTTTGGTGCTTAGGCAAGCAAGAATAGATTATATTGAGGATCTTCAAATGTTTTTGCTCATCAGGTTGTCTCCATGGTTGTGTTACTGCCTCATCTTGCTGTCCCTTCTTTTCTGTTTGGTTTTTTTTTTCCTTCTCTTTGTGCTGCTGTTTACATTTAAACAGTAGTGTTTTCGCACAGTAGGGATGATCTCTCTAGTGTGGCTAAGAAAATAGTGTTTCTATGGGTAAAATATGCATTTTTAAGTGTACATCCATCTGCATGCCTGCCTTTGTTTTATGTTGCTTTTAATTTGGCTTCAGTAGTGAAAATAGAATGATCTGTTCCATTTTCTCTGTAGTCAGATTCCTGTAACTTTGCTTTTTTGTACCTTTGCTGTTGTATGTAAGGTCATAAAATTAAAACCAAGCATTTGCGTTAAAAATAACGAAGGCACCCTTCTATTTGTCATTTTCACAGGAGCGATTGTGACCATTTTGCACACTATTATTAACGAGAATGAACTTGAACTTTGAAGTCCTTTCATCTTGCTCTTATTGCAAATGTATTTTAAATGGTTTCCTGTCAATCTAATAATACAAAACTATGTTGTGTTATTCAGTCGCTTTTATTCGTACTTTTACATATAAAAAGCCCTCATAAATTTAAGCAGTCGTGTAGGCCTGCTTGTTTGTTGTTCTGTAGCTTCGGTTATCCCTGAAAATTTGTCGTTAGAAACAAAGATTTTCCAGGAATACTGTGGAGCATTTAAAAAAGTACTTGATAGTCTTTAATTTCTGTTGTGAATATTTTCTAATATAAATTATCATTTTAATACAAATTGTGTGCCAGTAGCATGTAGTTAATTGGTATAACTGCATTAATACTTAAGATAAAAAGTTGTTATATACTTATGGTTTGTTTTGTTTGGGTTTTGTTTTTTCTCTAAGGTGCTGAATAAGAAAGAAATTTGGACTTCTGAGAAAGGAAGGCTGAATGTCAGGCTAAATTTGGGGTATCTTGACAAGGTGGTTGAAGTAGAGTTTGGCTGGTTTCACATCCCACTGCCACTTGCCTAAGGACATAATTCAGATTTGAATATAATTTGTATTATAAGTGTATGTTATTCTATTATAATTTATAAACACACAATATCAGCTTTAATGATTGACAGATAATCTGGGTTCTGGGATGGTGTGCAAATTCAGTTTGCTAAAAGATTTTTTCAGACATTGACTGTAGATGTGACTAGATTGTGCATAATCCTTCGACTAACATTACTTTGTTTCGCAGAAACAATTTTCCATTTGTAAGTGCTGTGAATGCATCGTATACCTTTCAAAACCACATCATCTGTAAGTGTCAAAAATGTGGTTTGTTTTTTGAAATAAACAGCTGAAAGCTAGGCTGACACAGTCAACCATCTTGACAGCTCCTGTGGAAAACGGCTTAGTTTGTACAACTTGCCTTAATCTCTGGTTGTTTGTTTCTTTTTTCAAAATCATTAGTAGGCAGTAGTACGTAAGCACTGGAATTTTCTCTCTGACACCTTTTATATGACTATCTTTTATTCCTGCAGCTGAAGCAATCTGTTGTGGTGAATGTAAAATGTAAATGGGGTGTAGCAAGGTAAAATATCCTGCAGAACTCATGCATACTGTAATATTCTAAAACCTGATAAATGTGTTTATGCAAAATCAATGATATGTAATGTCCTAAGATACCTGGACACATGCTTTTTTCGTTATCATATGAACCCGTGGCTAGTGAATTACACATTAGGGTTATGGTAACAGTGAGTTTCATTCTATATAGTTGGCTTCTTTATGTTAACACAATATTTTTCATCAGTGTGCATAAGCAGGTGATATTCTTTAGAGGTTGGTGTTCTGTAAAATGTAAAGACATTTTAGTCTAATTTATTTTTAAGGAATGAGAGTCATTCAAATTCCAGTTTAATTTCTTTTATCATCTACAGTTGTGTATATGTGCCTGTGGAGATTTTTCTCTTGCTCTGACATCTATTTTCATGAGAGTGCTGCTCTAGTTAATGAATTGAGTAAACATTTTAATAAGCATGACTTTGTTCTGCTCTTGGGGAAACTCAGACTTATCAGCATGGGTCTATTGAGAAAGGTGAGCAAAGGTCCTCTGAGTGTGCCAAGTCAGCAGTCTGTGCATGCTGGGGCCAAGGAATGCATTAAAGAGACTGCAAGTTTAACAAGTCAGAACGTTTTCATTATTTCCATATTTATCAAACATGTCAAGGAATGTGATCACAAGGCCTTCCAGGGATTAACTGCTCTATTATTTTGATTGTGTGTTTTTTCTTTAAATTTTGACAAAAGCCAAGTTCTCAGTGTGCAGTAGTGCTTTCATATCTATGAATGTAAAGAATGACTGGCTGATCTTGGAGAGCCATTCTGAATGGCAGGCAGCGTCCTCTAAATGTTTAATCACACACTGCAACTGATGGGGACTTATGCTTTGGGACATGACTAGTATTTTGGCATGTTTCCCGTGAGCAAAAGCCTGGAATGAATTTTCTGTAGTGTCTGTAAATATACTTCTGCAGACCAGCCAGTTGATAATACTTAAAAACATGCATGTGATCTGAGCGGTGAATTTAATCTCTTTAGCCTTGCAAGTGCTATCAGAACAGAACATTTTGAAAACACTGGCTTAGCGGTGAGCACAAGATTTTAAAAATTGGAATTAATTGGAAATTAATCTTCTACCAATACTGAGAGCTAATCAGAAAAGGAGCATAAGAAATGGGGGAACCCAAGCACATGCAAGAGACACCTGTAGATAGAGGTCTGTTTGCAAAATTGGTTCGATTTCATGACTGGCTTGCTGAAAACTGATTCTAGGGGTTCTTCAGTAGATCGCTTTATGCCATTTACTGGTGGTGTGAGCTTCTCTTACATCAAAAGTGTGAACAGGATGATGGTAAATGAAGTGAAGGTTGTGTATCAGGTATCTAGAGGTGAAAAATAAAAGTATCAGAATGCGTGGAAGGGTTTTCACGACTTTTGACACCTTTTTGTTTTCCAAGAGTTACATTCTCCAAACTTAGACTTCATAGTTTAACTCATGTTCCTGGAATCATAGAATCATAGAATAGTTAGGGTTGGAAAGGACCTTAAGATCATCTAGTTCCCATCAAAGACATAGGATCACATATATGTGTGTGCATGTGCTCGTGAATATAGGAGCAAAATTGCCTTTCAACTTCAGGCCCATTTCAGCCAGATTTGACAGAGGATTAAAAAAAAATATTATATTTTTTTTTAATAAATGTGGTAAAAGTAGGGGAGCAGCTTAAGAGGGCGAAGAAAAACTGTAGGTGCCCTAACCGTAAGAGAAGATTCAGCAGGTCCTCAAAGTTCTTAACCTATTGCAAACAAACAAGCAAAATACTTTGAGTATAGTATTCTGCCTTTAAAACCTTTGGAAGAACAATGATAAGTTCTGGTCAAAGAATTGATTTTATGCTACAGGAAAAAAGGAGCTGTGGAATAACAGAGCCTTTGCAATTAATGTAGGAATATTGATCAAATATAGAAAGAGACCATAAAAGAGTTCCTTTGATGTTAGTGAGTCTAGAAAATTGTTGCATCTTGTTTTCATTCACAGCGGTTAAAAAATCGGTCATGTTGTGTTGCCATAGGTTTATTGGGAAGAAATGGAGATTTGATGCAAGCTGTTACTTGTTTTGGGTATGGCGCCTTTTTTGGGTTTTTTTTGTCTTCTTTGTCATCTTTTTCTTATTATTTTGGCATTTTGAGGGGTGGGGGTTTTTTCTTCAAACACTTGCATTTATGTGTTCCAGCTGGTTGTTCATGGGCTAGATCCATGGGACACTTTGTATCCTGCTGTCTTTTCCTTGAGGAAGAATGGACCACACGTATAAAGGCTGTATTTGCAGCCCGCTGATTCTTGCATGTGGGCAGCAGTTGTTGCCCGAGTTACCCGCATGTCAGTGCATTTGTATAAGTTGGAGGTGGTCCTCCTCGCCATGCATTTGGCTTTGTTCTTTCACCTGCTTGCTTCTGCTGCAAGGTTAGGCAAGCTTGACTAAAGAAAGAAGTATTTTGTGCTTGTCATTGTCTAGAAAGCTGTATAACAGCATATATGACCACTGAGTGTTATAATACTCTTTGGATGCTTCTGGGTAAAGATCAGGGTGCTTTTCTCTAGCAGTTTTGGAATAGTACAAATCTGTTCAGAACTCTGACTATTAATGAAATCATCAGATATTATTTAATATTTATAAATGTCCAGAAAGTACTAATGTGGCCTTCCAAATTAAGGTAGGAAAGAGAACTTAAGCATTTTACAGATTGCTCTAGGTTGGCTTATCTGTTGATAGGATTGATAAAAGAAAAAATAACATTTAATGTACAGTAAAGTCTGTCTGCACTGGCTAAGTGTTTTAGTATCTCCTTAGCCCAGCCTGTAAGCTGTACATGGTTCTTGCTGAGACAGATCTCTAGTATATAAAGGGCATGAGGCTGAAAGAAATATTTACTATGAAAATCTGCTCGCAAAATGAAAATAGCATTATTGCCTTTTTACTGTTATGTAATACCTTTCATCTAAAGATTTCAAAGCACTTTTAATACCATTGAATTAAGCTTTAAAATGTCCGTCTATTATAGGTTGATTATATTCCTTGTTTACAGATGAGAGAGAGATAGCTAAGTCCAGCACAAAATGTGGCAAAGGGAGCTCTTATTAAAAGCCAGGAATAAAACCCCAGGAATCCCAGTTTTCTGCTTTAGGCTTAGATCCAGCAAACACTTCTGCAGGTGTTTTAGTGCCTGCACTGCTTGCATGCTTAAATACCTGAATAAGTACTTGTGGTAATGGGGACATAACAATTTAGGAGTCTTGCCTTTTTCAATCTGAGAAACATAAAATGCCAAGCATGTTTCAAGTCTGTCTTGGGCTTTGCACTCTAAAATATATATATTAATAAATATGTGGGAGATTATGCTAGGTGATTGTTTTCTTTTTAAAAATAATCACCTTCTTATGCCCTAAAGACTAAAATGCAGAAAATTTAAATTTATCGTAAGAATGCAGTTCTCTACATGTTCGGCTTGGAGTGAGTTAAGGATTCAGCAATGTACAAATTGTTCTATTTTCAGACATCCATACAGAGGATGAGTGAAATGTGCTAAAGGAGTTGAAAGTTCTTGACGATGGCTCAGTAGAAAATGTTATTAAACAGCATCACAAATAGCGCAAGGTCATGCACTTATGTCCTAATAACAAAAGTTTATTTTAGTAAGCGGTGGTGGGTCATCATTTGGAAACAGGCAAAAATAGTGTTGTGTAGGCTGGTCTCTTGGAGAAGACTGAGACCTCCATGGGTAAAATGAAAATGTCATTTTAGAAGAGGTGCATCTTAGAAATAAGTGGAAGTCTGAATGCCATCTCCTAACAGACTCTTGAGACTTTGTGTACAGTTTGATGGGAAATCAACAGTGTTTAAAAGATGGCAAGAAGAAATCATTTTAAAGAGGAGCTACAACTATTGTCAAGAATATGAAGGCTTTCTTGGTGTTCAAGAGCCTGAAATAGCTTTGCTTGTTTACTGTACCAAGTTACAGATAGAAAGGGATAGAATCACAAAATCACAGACCCATTAAGGTTGGAAAGAACCTTAAGATCATCCAGTTCCAGACCCCCTGCCATGGACAGGGTTGCCTCCCACTAGACCATGTTGCCCAAGGCTCTGTCCAGTCTGGCCTTGAACACTGCCAGGAATGGAGCATTTACCACTTCTTTGGGCAGCCTTTTCCAGTGCCTCACCACCCTCATAGTAAAGAACTTCTTCCTCATATCTAACCTTAACTTCCCCTGGTTTAGTTTGAAACCATTCCCCCTTATCCTGTTGCTACAATCCCTGATGAAGAGTCCCTCTCCAGCATCCTTTTAGACCCCCTTCAGATACTGGAAGGCTGCTATGAGGTCTCCATGCAGTGTTCACTTCTCCAGGCTGAGCAGCCCTGGCGTTCTCAGCCTGTCTTTGTTTGGGAGTTGATAGGAGCAAACATAGGGGTTTTCCCTGGGCAGAAGAGATGAAGTAGAAGATGAACTTGTCTGGTGTTACAAAAATGTAGTATCTAAGTCAAGAAGTAACTTACAGTTATTGTAGAAATTAGAATCAGTTGTGTCATCATTAAGTAGTGTTGCAAAGTGCTTTGCAGGTGATGCACCTTTTAATTGTCTGACTATTGTGAGAATGGTCACTTAGTGATCTTTTTCCATTTTTTTTACAGTTGCAGAGAAGTTATATTATGGCATGAGAAAGGAAGGAAAAACTTGTCTGAAAAGTTTTCCTAAATTTTAAAAAAGCAAAAATGTATTGTGTATCTATTTACTCAATGTCCATTTGGTGATCGTAATACAACTGGTTTATTCTCACTTGAGCCAATGATAAAAAATGCAGAAAGAAGAATATTTGTTTGGTATTGCATCAGTGAAGAATGACAGGCTCCGCTGTGTTCAGCCCAGGCTAAAGGGGTGCCACAGTCATGAGAGAAATGATGCAGGAACAATTACAACCCATTCATGTTTCTTAGATAATTTTTCTGCTCTTGTTACTGCATATATGCATTCAGACCCAGCAGTGTATATGCTGCCACTGGTAAGCTAAAAGCATGAAGTCTGTCTTCCTGTTATTTTGGGAGATGTCAGGTAAAAAAAAAAAATATGATTTTGACAAAACATTGATTTTCTTCTGCTGCTCATAACCACTTGCAAACAGTGAAATAAGATCTAATTATTTAAAAGGATTTTATTAGTGTAGTACTTTCTCGCAGTCTTCTCAGTTTGGTCAGTGGAAGTGTGTTAGCAATTTTTAGCGGGCTTTGCTTTCAAGCTATCACTTGTGATATTTAAATTGCTGATAATGCAGGGTTAAACTTTACTTATACGTCGTGCACATCATACCATATTCTACTTTTGCCCTTTGGCTGAGATCTAAAGCGGCGGATAGGATGGCAAAGACAGAAGTGTTTCCTTGAAAATGCTCTTTTTTGGTAGGTATTCAGGTATCAGATACAAAAGTATCCTGATTTTTCTCTACATCTGTATCAGTTTATGACCTTCAGGCATATGCTACAGCATGAAAGAGGAAGAAGAAAATGTGTACATACTCCTAGTAGGTTTGTGTGTCAGTAAGGGACATGAAATGGTCTGATGGCCTTATATCCCTGACTGTTGAGGTGGCTGAGCATCATGTTAGTGTGACAGTAGCACTGGTACTACCTATCTGTGCTAGTGAGATGTAAGCATGAGTTACACACTGCATGTTATATACTGTGTTCATTGGTCCTGTAGTTAAGAAGTACCAAGTGTTTTGAAGATTCTCCCTTCTCCTCATCTCTGCTCAATGGCTTGCATGCTATTCATTCATGCACATAACTTCAAATACTCAGGTATAATCACTATTCAATGTCAGATGTATTTTCAACTCCTCATTTCTCCCGTTTGTGATTTTTGTCTGTTTGAAAGTGAGGGGCTGTTGAATTTGCATCACTACAGTAAATGTGGGTTGTGCCTCTGATATTTGGAGCTTCCGGTGGGTTGTGAACTGAAGCTGAATCTTGTGGTACAACAGGATAGAAAATGAATGTAGCTGATGGAGTTGGGGGGCAAGCACACCAAGTAGGACCCCAGAGGTGCACCAGACTTTTCAAATTCATTTTAATGCTCTTGTCCTCACTCTGTGTCCCTTCTGTACAGAAAATCTCGTGCAGATTCCCGCATTTAATTTTATTTTTCTTTGGCTGTAACTGATTGTTGCCAAATATGCTGAGAAATTCGTAGAACAGGGTACTGTCGCCCTAATACTTGTGCTTGAAAGAAATACTGATCGCTCCTCACTCAGGAGTATAATGCAGAGTTACGCTGTAGTGGGCAGGTGTGTGCAATGTTTTTTATAAAAGCTGTTCTTATTATTTTTGTTTTGTTACAAAAGAAGAGGAACAATGATGAGGACAATTATTCATCTTGCTAAACCTGTGTTCTGAGTCAAAATTGTCTTTATTAAGCTATAATAGAACCAACAATTTGAATAGCAGGAGCTTTCTTCCCACCCTGTGACTTAGTAAGAAAACATGGGTGTAGTTGAAATGAGGGAATGGGCGACCCCAGAGCCTAGCAGGGGAGGGAATAATTATGTATTTTCCACTTGGATTGTATCCAACAACAAAAAAAAATCTAATTTCCTTTTTCTTCTCTGGGGTAACATGATGGGAAACATAAGCAACAGGAGTATGGGCAAGTATGGAGAAGAAAGGTGCAAAGAGGGTGAGCTGGTTTGACCATGTTTGTAGTCATTTGTGCAATCAAGCCAGTCATAGGTTCCCCTGCCTCTCCCTGTTCACTTGCTGATGGAGCCAGATTTCTCTGCTGCTTTGAGAGCTGTGTTTGCAGCAGCAGCCAGCTCCCTGTTCATCAGCAGCACCTCCCAGATTCTGTGGGAGATCATCTTCCAGGAAGCTGACAGCAGATCTGTTTACCAGCAGCAACTGGGGACAGAGGAAATCAAACCAAGATTTTTCTTCGCTTTTGTCTGAATAAGTAAATGAAGTGTTGAGGTGGGATCTCATCCAGAGGAACTTGTAAACTATGTGACTTTGTCTTGGTCATGCAGTATTTAAAGTTCTGCTGTTTTCTTGCTTAGAATAGTGTGTTTGTTGTTATTTAAAATGTATGTTTGAAAATAACTTGGCTTTAAAAACAGTCATGCAAAGTTGACTATACTTTGTTTTACGTTTAGAATTCTTTACTTCAGGTGTATATAGGATGGTAGAATGTGACTAAAGCCAGGAACCCATTAGGCTAACGTGTGTCCAGTACATGTGCACCAAATGAGGTGGTTTGGCCACAGAATGCTTACAGTCCAAATGAGCATTGACATTTGGGCTTGTTTTGAAATCCCAGTTCATATAAGAGAAGCTAAAAAAATACTTAGTTAAAAATAGTCAGGATTAGAATGTAGAAAGCCTTAACAGATGGGTGTATGTGTTTCAGGACATGTGTTCTGAACCTCCATTTCTTTAACAGGAGGTTTGCATGCTGAATTGATTATTCCATAACTGTTTCCTGCATAATTTCTTACAGTTTTGGCTAAAACATCCTGTACCAGCCATTGTAGAGACAGGACGGAAGGCTCAGTTGGAGAGAGTAGTTTGGTTTAGCAAGCCTTTCTTCTGTTCATTGTCTGTTAAGTCCCTTCCTTTGGGCTGCCTCATGACTTACAGCTTGGAAAGTGTAACCCCCACAGCTCTCAAGTCTTCCTGCCCTCAGTCTCCATTTTACTTCAGCCTGTTCTGTTAAGTCCCTGTCCTAAGGTCAAGCTTCCTGTCTGATCTGAGTGTCCTGTTAATATTTTGCAAATACTCAGAAAGTGAATGTAGGGCGTCTACAGGAAGCAGTAAGGCGTAATTACTAAAGCTTTCTAAAATATTTTAGTCATTCTTAAGGTTAGATTTAGTTTCTTAGGCCAGTTTTTCTTGGGCAAGCTTAAGCAGAGCTGGAAACTAATATTGTGATAGGGATGGGAGTCAGTTTAAAAATAAATCTTTTAAGTTTCCGTTTGAATGGAAACCCAACTGGGAAAAAAGTTTCATTACATGTTGAGTGATTGCAAAAAGGGCCTTAGTATATTAACCTTATCTTTAGATGTTTCACATACCACATCATTAACATTGTATTCCAATGAGTCTTTCTATTTGTAACTTCCAGAGCTGGAATTTCTAGGGATGAAGCAGCAGCTATCAAAAATACAATTAGATCTAATTGTTGTGAAATAAGTATTTTATTGCACAGATGACAAGAGTTGAGAAATACGCAGTATCTTTCATCTGTGCATTTCAAGTTACTTTCCAGAAGAGCTAATTATGCCCTCTAGATAATTAGATGTAACTTATAAATAAATAATGGCAAGTGACTTGCCTGGTATCACATAGCAAATCAAAAGCTGCCTAAAATGAAACCTGGGAAACCTGGCTCCAAATTGCCTGCCATCAGCACGCAGTCAGTCTGTAGCTCCTGATGTTGCATCTAAGGTGTATTTGCACCAGGCTTGAATTTTCAGATCTCTGCTGCAGCTCGTACTTCATTGCACAGTGTTTCAGGGTTGTTGCGGAAGAAGAGCAGAGCTGCTGCTTTGCAGGCTGAAGTAATGCTTATTTAAAAAGGCAGGCTGTGGCGAAAGTGTGGGGAATGCTGGTATATTCCTGTAACAAGGTGGAAGCTTTGACTTTGTTAAACTGAGTCCTACTTTGGGAACAGTCCCTAGGTTAAATAAACAGTAGTTTGATGTTCCCCTAACACAAAGGATTGCTTTGTTTGAGGCATTGCACCTACTTAAATCTGTTCTGTTGGGTTTTGTTTGTTGGTTGTTTTTTGTAGTGCTTGAGTTTCTTTGGTTGTTTGGGTTTTGTTTTGGGGATGGTTCCTTTTGGTTTAAACTGAAGGTCACATTCATCGTGAAATTTTAGGTTTGGTGTGTTGGTTTGTTGTGGGTTTTTTTTTTTTTGTTTGTTTGTTTTTGTTTGGTTTGGTTTGGGTTTTTTTTTTGTTTTTCTGCCAGTATTGGTAACATAATTCCTTGGTGAAATAATGAACTGGTATTTTGTCAGTAGAGTACCCCCTTTTGGTTGTTCTGAAAGTCATCTTATGAACCCAGATCTGAACTGTTAATTTTGGAGTATTGATTATATTGATAACCTTCTGCTTATGCTGTCTCTAGTGAAGAATGATATACCCCTCTGGAACTGTGTGCCTGTGACTTGTAAGCTAAGGAGGGCTCAAGTGCTTCACATGTAATGAATCAAGGTGCCTATAGCTCTTGCCTCAGAAATTCCTTTGTGAAGAGCATGCTACTGACTATGCAGAACTTATTGGTGGGCTGGAGTATGTAGCAATGCTCAAAAGCAGTAGGTATCTTTGAGTATCTTTGCTTATATTTGAAATGAACCTTTTAAAGGCTTAAAACAGAAGTTTTTTTGTCCACATCCTGAGACGTCTGTTTTGTTGCATGCACTTTGGCAGTACCCACATACAGTGAGCAGGGCTGACATGCTCTATTCAGTTACCCTGGAAACAGGAGATGTTCAGAGTTCAGAAAGAGACTTCTAGCTTGTGAAATTTTATCCAGTTTCTTTGAATGTTTGGGGGAGGTGGGGATGGTGTGTTTACGAGATTGAGTACACTTCTGTTAAGAAATCGGGGAGTCTGAGTCCTTATGGAAGGACAGAATTCATGGTTTCGTGTTCCAGGGATCACAAAAAAATAAAGATGGTATTTTTCGTAAAACAAAACTCAGAACTTCATAGTGTTGATGTTTGTGAGGATAATATTTTTGCACAGTCTGATCTCATTATGCCAGGAATAACCATACGAATTCTATCTCTGAATAATAATGCACCTTTTTGAATATGTTTTTTTCCTTTCCCTGAAATTAAATAAGAGCATAAGAAAGACTCTTCTGAGTCATACTGCAACATTGATTATGATTTTTTTAATTAATAGGAGTTATATGTTCTGCATACATAAGCATAAACGTTATGTGGCAAGAATTACTTCTTATCACATTGCTCTTAAGGTACATGTAGAAAGGCAAATCAATTTCTCATGGGAAAAATTCATGAAAGTATGCAGCAAATCAGGGCATTAATTTAAATGTGTTGTTAACCAAAATCAGTGATGTGACAACATGAACTGTGAAGAATAATAATAAATTAATTTATCCTGGAGACAAATAGATTATAGTGAAGTTACAGACACAGTAAGAAAAATGATACTTAGAATAGCTACAGAATACCAAGTAGCTTTTCTGACTTCTGTGCACTCTCTATACAGAGACACTATGATTCGACAATTTTGTGAATTACCTAAAGATTAAACAGCAGTTGTATTAAAGAGAGGTGATTGTTGAATCTCTGTTTTGTAGTGAGACCAGATTGTACTACCTTTTCTTAACGTGATGCCATGTTCTGAAAACAGTTCTATCAGCTTCACTGGTACTACTTGCAGGAAAAAATTGTTTAGTATGAGTAAGGATTGCAGGTAGCAAATACATGGCTTTGTTCTTACACTGACAGAACTAATACCATTGCAAGAGTATTTAGCCGAGTTCTGATACAGAATGGAATCCTTTTAGGTAACAAGATACATTCATATCATAATAACTGATTATGAAAGTAACATTTGGCTCTCTGATGTTCGTAGGAGATTAAAGATCAGATTTGAAGAGAGAGTCAACCCAAATTAGCGTTTTATTGCTGCTGGGAGTAGTCCTGTTTTCTTTATTTTCTCCCTCCCTCCCTTGTTCTGATGTTCATCTGATCCCTTGGTAAGTTGATTGAGGTTACCAACTTCCAGAAGGCTCCTTCTGGGTACATGAGCCTTCTGCAAGTGAATTGACTCATTGAAGTGTCACATGAACATCAGACCTAATACAAGGGAAGTAACAGGAATGTGTGGCTGGAAAGGGGAACGCTAAGAGAAGGAAGTCCTGGACTTGTTTTCAACAGCAGTTGATCTGTTACCTCAGCTCAGCTGAATTCCTGTTATTGCAGCTTTGCATCTGACTGCATTAAATTGGTCTAGTTTTTAAAATGCTAGTCTGCAGAATAATCAGTATATTCAGAGAGGTTGGGCTGCCTGAGAAATGTAGTGACTAGAAAATAATGTAGTCCTACCAACAATGAATTAGTCTGTCAAGTGGGAATAATGGACTTTCTGCTGGTATGGTGAAGGACTTTGACTTTCTGAAAGAAGTCTTGTAGTTAAACAGAAGAAACCTATCTTTTTCAAAGCTTGTATTTCTTATTTGCTAGTGTTCTATCATTCTATGAAATGAATTCAGTTATTTCAGTCAGTGATACTGTAGCTATCATGCTGCAGCGCAAAACCAATATGTGTGCTGCGGTGCTGGCACTTGCAGAGTCATTCATGCAGCAGTCCTTCCTGGACTGGAAGAAATAGCAAAGTTCTGCTACATGTGCTGTAACTATATCGAAGAAATACACAATGTCTGCCTCCTTATATGATCCAAAATTCTTTCATCATCTGCAGGCACAGACTTTTTATGCTTTCAGAAAAAAAATACATATGCTTGGAATAATTTAAAATAGACTGTTGGGTAGCTTGTATTTATCCTAAAGCTCTTGCACTGGAAGTAAAAAGTGCAGAAAGCCTCGGAGGCTTGCTGTTCTTCAGTGAACTGAATAACAGGTGCTGTCAGTGCTGTTGATTGTATTTGCAGTGGGTCAGAAAAGTACTTGAGCTCATGCTGCCAGGCTTAGCTTTATCTTTTTTTCCAAGGCAAGATACAAAAGGATCAAGAGAGTCTGCTTTTTACTGACCTTCTAATTGTCTGTGGACAGGCAAGAAGTTGTGTATTTCCCTTTTAAAGTTGCAAAAATGGTCCTGTCCTGTCTTAAGCCAGGATTTTAACATATTTCTCTGCCTTCATAGTTTAAGCACCATGCCTGTTATACTGGATTGTAGCCTTGCTGCTGTGACCATGTTTTTAATTGCCACATTACTGGTTTTCTTGTTTGTCCAAGTATCTAGGACTTCCGTACTCCAGTATGCTTCTCAGTAAGCATTTGCGCAAATAAGACAGCATGATGAATAATCTTTTGGGATGAATATTTAAACTTAACATTTTAAACTTAGGGTGAGTATTTAAGGTTTATGTATGTGTTTATAAACATAAGCATAGAAATTACCCTTTGTGCATGTATTAAAAGCTTCCTTCAAAAAGCCCAGACGAGTCACGGGTTTGTTCAAGTACTACAGAGCAGGAGTGAGCAATGCAGTGTTAATCATGCGTATCAGCAGTTCAGTGTTTCTTCCTCTTGGGGTGGCTGTCCTGTTGACACCCAGGTTAGGGATGTTTGTTCCTTGCTTTTTTGTTGGACAAACGGTGGATTGTAGCTTGCTGAAGCCTTTCTATAAGATTATTCATGTTTCCTGCCTATGTATCTCCTACAACCAAGTACCCTGTAAAGTCTGTAATGGTTGCTCAAATCTTTGATTAGAGGTAAATTTAGGTATCACCTCAGAACAACAGTTTTGGGGAGATTCCACAGGTAATAGTTGTACTTGCAGTGAATAGAGGTAGCCGTGTAGTGAGTGTCTAAGGGTAGAAATCCAAAGGTCTGTAATCTGCTCCTGCCTTTGTCCTAGACTTAGTTCTTAATATAGACAAGTTACAGCATGTCTCTGCTGTGAAATAGGGATTATAACTACCTACTTAACAACAGTGTAAGTTTGCTACCCTCTCTAAAGAAAAAAGGTTGTAAAAGAAGTGCAAAGTGCCGTTTCAGCTCTGTTTGTATTTCATTTGAACTCTGGATTTCCAGGGTGAAGGAAAACCAGTATTTGTTTTATTGTTTCAGACCCCCCTCTATCTGAAGTACTGCAGCTGGAAAAAGACTTTTTTTCTCACCCAAAGTTTCCATTTTTTTTATTTCCTCATGTGTTTTGAAAGTGTTCTCATGTTGCTGCATCTGCTGCTGTCAGTTATGCCAATAAATTGTTTGCAAGGTGGCATTTCTTGAACTTTCATCTAATATAAATTTTTTTCAGTTTCTGAACCACTTTAATTTCCTTGGAACTGAGCCTTGCCTGCTCTGCATATGCAGCAGTACCAGCCATGGGGGCAACTAAAGTCATGAACCATTTGACTATTGGCAGCTGGGTTTTTGTTGTTTCTAGTCAAAAAATAGGAAAATGGGGGAGGTATCCATGTTTGTGTCACTTTTATACTTTGCTCTTTTTGCTGCTTTGTAACATTTTTGGTATTAGAGATTTTTATGAAATATTTATTGAAATTTCTTGGTTTGGCTTTTACAAAGTTTCCTTCCCAGTGTTTGTTTTATTCAGTGCTTCAGTGCTGCTTTGCTTTGCTCTTTTTATTGGTTAGGAAGTGAAGACAAATAAAATATTGCTCAAAACATGGCAGTGTTGGTTGTACCTTTGATGCCTTGTTGGAACATGTAACACACAGTGCTGTTCCCAGCTCATCTTTTATGACTCATTAGAATCTTTTCTAGAGCCTTTGCTCCTGCTAGGCTGGGGGGAAGAAGGGGGATCCCTCGTGAGCCTTTCATGTGTTTTGGTTTAATTCTCCATTTTTATAATGGCCCGGTTTGAAGGCTAGCACCTTCTGGGAGGTGCCATTACCTATTTTTACTGGGCCTTCTTCCTTGCATTGAAAACTTCATTCTTACAGATTAACAGATAAAGTGATTCACAAGGCTTCAAACAGCCTCTTGATGGAACAGATCTTTTTGGGTAGCTTTACACATGTTAGTAAATTGCTGGAAGTTTGCTTCTTATGCTTTTTTCTTTTCTACATTCTTTGGACTATGTTGATAAGTTACCTGTTTCTGGAGAAAGACAGATTAACAAATTGCATAAATATGAAAAATAACACATTGCTGCTTTTTTTAAAGCTTGGGGTGTCTGATAGGAGTTTAAAATAACAAACACCCAGAAGTGTTGTTTTCTTGTTTCAAATAGCAACTGTTTTGAAACATCTGCTGTCTATCAGTGTGTGGATAACATGACTTTATTAGAAAGTCACATGTCTGGAGAGTTGCATCTGAGCCAGTGTGGTTTTTAGGGTTTTTTTCTTTTACAAGAAGCTATGCTGCTAATCTTTACTCAAAAAACTTGGCTTTTGGCTGAAGTTCCTCAACCTCAAAGCATGTAATTTGGCTAACAGAGATATTTTCTCCTTCAACATTTGTGAAGCATATAGGTATGTAAAGAGCAGTGAACTCTAGCATAAGCAGCCTGTCATGTTATTCAGTCATTTTGAGCTAAGCTTTTTGCTATTGATCTTACAAAGCAGTCATAGATCTTGGCTAGATCTGACTTTAGAAAAGGGGGTCAGCACGAGTTAAATACAGGCTATGATCTGTTTTCTAACAGCTTTGTTTGTGCATATTTTTCTACCTCCTCTGTTGATATATTAGTATAAATCACTGTACCTTGTTTGAAGGAAGTAGAGCAATGCTGCGTAACAACTGCTAAGGTTTCAAACCTCTTTTTTTTCTAATGTGTTTGGTTTAGACAACAAAAGTTCTCATTATGAGAGAGGTAATATTTAAGCATCCAGTTTAGCATTTATAAGGAAAGGAATAACATGCAGAAACAGACTTTTCTTCTTACTGTGACAGCCAACCTCAACAGTAGATCCAGTGCTGAAAAGTTTGGTGTAGCAAATGGTCTCTGTTGAGATTCCAGTTTATGTAGTTACTAATTGAACTGTTAAGGAGTGAAAAATCTGTTTAATAAATTTCCACAAAGCTTTCAGTTGTGAAGAGTCAAATAGAAATATCTGTGGTTGTGAGGAACTTTGTGGGATAAGTAGAATAAAACAGTCTTTTGTTTGCCTTTTTCAGTGGTTTTGAAGAACCATAGAAATGTAAGTACTCATCATAATTTAACAAAAGGCAGTACCTCAGTTTTCCACCTGAGTCCAGATCCTACAGTGAGAATGAGTTCAATTCAGAAGAGGAGAAAGATTCATGGGGAAGATGGTTTTCAGCTACCTTTATGTTGCCTCGGGCTGTTTTTAGAGTTTTTGTTTGTTTCCTCAGTGTGTGATATTGCAGCAATCTTTGGCCTTTACCCAAAAGGTAATTGTGATGCTCAGAGATGATCTTCCCACTTCACTGACAATACACTTCATCTCCTTTCAGCTTCCCCTTCAGCACCAAGAGGCAATAACACCCTGATGGTGAAATCCAGCCAGATTGTCACTACTTTTCTGTACAGCAGAACCTTTCTAGGTGGTAGCTGCTTTGATGGCCTTGCCAGCTAGAATAAGCCCTTGCCCTCTAGCCTGTGCCTTCTGTCAGCTGCTTCTATGGCTGAGAAGGAAGAGTGAGGAGCTGAAATAAATTCTGTCTCTCCCTGTATATGAACATTTAGCCCTTGTCCTGATGCTTCTGGAGGCATTGACATTATTCTCATTAAGTGGTTAATCCTAATGACGCTAAATACTTACAGGTTCAAGAACAGTCTACAGGATTGTTAGTGTAGGTTCATTTTAATGAGGTCTCACCTCTCCGTTTTACCTACAGCATAAAATGGTTACTTCAGCACTTGGAATATGGCCTCCCACTTGGCCACTGTCTTTAGCTTGTAGGATTGGCAGATTCTGTTACATTGAGAGGCTTGTGGCAATGTTTGCTGTTAACTGTCTAGAAATACTTTGGTTTACATTGAAAACTGAGTTCATGAGACTAACAGTTGTAGTAGGCATAGTACTCCAAGGTTTTCCCACAGAGCCCTGAGAATCATTCTCCCTGGTTGTTCAGTTGGAAGTGATTCTCCCTCTGGCAAGACACTTAAATGTATTTGGGCTAACCAGGGGAACTGTTAAAAGGAGAAGTGCTCAGTCCAGTGCAAGTCTATTTTCTTGGTTTCAGCTGAGATAAAGTTAATTTTCTTCAAAGTAGCTGGTACAGTGCCATAGTTTGGGTTTAGTATGAGAATAATGTTTAATGCTTAAAACAGGACATCTATCAAGTTAGGCTTTAAAACATTGCTGTTGCTAGCAGAAGCCATAAATTGGATATCTGTATAGCAGCACTGCCTTTAGCTTGTACTGCTTTTGTGTTTTGCATGTGCAGTTGATGATTGGCAGGAGGGGTGGAACTAGATGCTATTAAGGTCCTTTCCAACCCAAACCATTCTATGATTCTGTATAATCCTATTCATAATGCAGAAGTGTGTATTCTTGAGATAATCTCATTTGTACTTGCTGTGTGTTAGAATATGTTCAGTGACAGAATAATATTTTGCCCAAAGACAGCTGATTAATTTTGTTACATCAGCACTCTTCTATCCTCCCCAGTGTTATTTGCAGACTTCAAAGCAGAAGCTATGCTTCAGCTTTTATTTTTTAGGATAGAACATGTAGATGTTAGTGCCATTTACTAAATCATTGTAAGCAGCACTAGTTCCTTCTGCCGTTTCGTGTGCAATGTAGAGCTATCAAGCTGTAATCTTTGCTAGCTGTTCTCCTGTTACTGACTCTGTTACTTCTTGATAAGCCTAGGGAAAGACTATGTGATCAAACTGTCCAGTGGGAGGCTGGCAAAGAATAGGCATTGAAGCTTCTTGTAGAGCGTGTGTACAGACCCAGCTGTGTGTTGGGATTGTGCATGGCACTGTCCTGGTTGAAGGTGGGACTTAAAGAACTGCAGTACTGCTTCATGATTTATAAAGGTGCTTGTCCACCAGGACACCCATAATATTAGTGGTAGCTTTTGCATACTCTTTCTGGGGAGAGAAAGTACACTTGAAAGCTAATTGTTTAGTCTGGGGAAGAGAAGGCTCAGGGGGGACTTGATTGTTCTCTACAACTACCTGAAAGGAGGATGGAGCCAGGAGGTGGCCGGCCTCTTTTCCCAAGTGACAAAATGGCAGGACAAGAGATAATGGCCTCAAGCTGTGCCAGCAGGGGAGGTTTAGACTGGATATTATGAAAAATTTCTTCACCAAAATAGTGAACTGAGGCATTGGAACAAGCTGCCCAGGAAAATGATGGACTAGCCATCCCTGGCAGTGTTCAAAAACCATGTAGATGAGGCCCTTAGTGACATGATTTAGTGGTGGACTTGTTAGTCCTGGGCTAAAGGTTGGACTTGATGATCTTAAAGGCCTTTTCCAACCTAGTTGATTCTATGATTTTATGATTGATCCCAGCTAGCAGCTCTGTCACTCCCTCTGCAGAGGGATGGGGGAGAGAATTGGAAGAGCAAAACTGAGAAAGAAAGTGTGGGTCAAGATAGACAGCTTAAGTGGAGGGGGGGGAACACCATGACAAACACACTCCCACAAACTCCTCCCCAGCAGTGACGCAGGGGCAGTCACTACCAGCAAACAGATGCCCAGCCAGTGTTTGAACTTTGGAAAAAACTCCACAGCCCCATTTTATGGGTAAGGGTGATGATATGGGATAGTTTAATTCAAGTCAGCTGCCCCAGCTGTGTCCTCTCCAAACTCAACAAGTGTGGCAGAGTGGGGAGCATAGAAGGCCTTGATGTTGTGTAAGCAGTGTTCAGCAGTGGCTAAAGCACTGGTGTGTCAGCAATAGTGTTTTGGACACCAGTCTGAAACACAGTGTGATATGGGCTGCTGTGAAGAAAGCAAGCTCTACTGTGGCCAGCCCTTGTACAGGTGTGTACTGTTACTGACTGTGGGGCTGCTTTACTTCAGAATTAACAGTAACAGGTGTGTGAGTACATGCTGATGATCAGTAGGGTTCAAGCATTGCTCAGACATTGTAGGGTATTCAGTCCAGGAGCTGAAATCAGACAAAATTCTTGGATTTAGCTGGGATTAACTTCTGTCATAGTCTGTGTAGTAGTAAGGCTCTGAAAACTAACATTCTCAAGGTCTTGTAGTTCAGTCATTATTCAAACCTGACTGGAATATTTACGCTTCCAGTTTCAGTATCCTCAACTGTGAAATGATACTGTTGATAACTCAGTATTCTGAAGTGTGTGGTATTAGAAAGTGGTAATGTTAAAGGTAGGAGTGTTTGTAAGGATCCTTCGGAATACCAATAATTGAAAAAAGCACTGTTGTTATTGGGTATTTTTTTCTGAATAAGAAAACAGTCTTGGAAGATCTCCATGAATTCTCAAGTTTGTCTTCATCTTGAGATATTTGACAGCAACTCCAAATAACACTGGAGCTATTGTTAGAAGGGAACCTGATATTGTTATTGTTCCACTTAAATGGAGTTGTGTGAAGAAATGCCAGCTCTCCTATTGAGGGAACTCAATCAACTGGAAGAGTTTTTGGTTTCTTGCATGACTAGCTGCCAAACAAATGAGAAGAACTGATTCTATCCAAGTGTGACAGCTTACTCAACAAGCATTTGAAGGGATGAAATAGAAGTGAGTGTCCTTTGCAGGGAAGATTTCTGGAATGTGAATCTCAAGTGGGAAACATAAGTTTTGACATGGTAGATTTGATATACATAGACAAAAGCCTGTATCTTTTCAAAGATTATTTAACTAATAATCTTTTCATTGTATTGCATGAGGCAATGCAACATTTTACTTAGGGTATTGAGAGGAAGACCGGTTAGTTTGTATCACATGCCTTTCATGGAATTGAAAAGAAATTTTATTCTATTCCAGAAACTTCTTGCTCTTCCCTTTACTCGCACATATGCTGGGTAGGTAATACATGGCTTGATTCCCTTACAGATCAAAGGAATTAGCAGCTTTGGTTGACTTGAGTGACAGAATACCTTGACATTGAGCTGCATTTTAAAATCTGGGTTTCTTAGAACTTGTGTCATCCACTTACTTTAATTGAATTTAATTTTGGGAGTGGGGACTTCAAGCAAAACAAACAAAAAAGGAAATGGTGTTGATGAAAATGGGGGAGTGGGAGGAGGAATCACTACTTCAATTTAGATGGTAGGAATTCACATAGACCAGTCTGTAGATTTTGGAGATTCGCTGCAGTTGGGTAATGTTAAATACCTCCTGTTTAAGACACACTAGCACAATTTTTAGACGTGTTTCTGTTTACTTCTATGGCAGGTGTGAAATTTTTACCATTTTAAAGTAAGTAAAGAAACATAGGAATATTGATGTAAAAACAGCGAGGTTTGAAATCCTGGTACATTGTACGAGTTTTAGCACTTCATATTCCTTCTTCAGTTTAGATAGATGTAATGTGAGACTCTATCCTACTGTGCAGGGTAGAACTTCTTGTAAACAAAGAGCTTTGGGATGCATTGGTATGAGAAACAATATGGAACTAAGGGTAGCATTGTTCGGTTTACACTGCTAAGAAACAAGTGCTTGGCTGATGTTAAATACAGCTAAAATAAAGTTTTGGTACTTTTTGTGTATGCTAACTAGATACAGTGTAGAAAGTGCAAAAAAAACAGACATCAATTTTATAATCTAAATCCATTGTCAGTTTTGTAACAATATTCACACGACTGGAGCAAATTTCCTGAGGATTAAGGACCAGATAGAGTTAATTGGCTCCTCCCAGTCAGTCACTAATCTTCAAGGAGTTGTTTTCCGTGCTTATTCTTAATTTCATAGGATTCAGTGAATTTGTATTCTGTGGAGAGGGAGGAAGGATGAATGCATCTTGGCAAAGTTTCAGTAATGTTACTGATTATCTCCAAATATCTGTGCTGCAATACCAGCAACTAATTAAACTCTGCTGCGTACCTTTCTCCCTTAGTAGTCATACATTGCTTGTTGTGATATGGCTGTATTTCTCTGCAGATGCACTGTGTCTCAAATAGGGAAAGTGGGCACTTATAATTTAGCATATAAAAATAGTAAACATCATCTCTTTCTAGAAATGTTAATTGCGCATTTCACTGTATGCCTTTGTTTTTGCTGCCTGCACTACAGAACAGATTCCTCACCCAAACGGTATCAAATCAGAATGAGCTGGGCAGGGCTTCCAGGCTACCTGGTGCGTCACGTGCTCATTGGACAACCAGTTCATTGGAACTGTGATAGGTTCCAGAAACACAAGCCAGTGATGTCAGGTGAATGAGTCCCTTCAATTTTTAGTTGGTGTTTTTTAAGGTCGGGGGTGCAGAAGTTCAGTATTTCTTGCCAGGTCCCATTTAAAGGGCAGCTTCTATTTCTGTATGATTGGAAATTCTGGTGGAACAGCAGTCTTTAGTAGTAGACAGCAGGAGCTTGGGATCAGCTGTGTTCCTTTGATAAACTGGTTGGAAGGAGTGAATTTCACTCAAGGAAAACTTGGTTTTATGGCTTCTTCATAGTTCTAACTATGGTCATCTTTAAACCAGATAATTATATAGTTGTGGTACACTGAATTCACTAAGTGTTTTGAAGTCCTTGCTATGAAACATAACTCAGATATGTGAAAGGCAGAGGAAATATATGTATGTAGTGAGGATGATGGTGAAAAAAAGAATACTTCATAAGTAAATAACTGCATGAGGTGAACAGGTTTTATGGATTCCTTGGGTTTGGGATTTTGATTGTTTTGTTTGGGTTTATTTATTTATTTATATGAGAATAGACAGAGTGGGAGAAACTTCAAGCATATCAATGAAAGAAAAAGGAGTTTTAAATGAGGCTACGAGTGAGAGAAATGAAGAAAGGAGTTTGTGGGAAGAGGACTGTATAAATGGCTGATTCTGTGAAGAGGACTAGGAGAGGAAATGTTCTTGGTTGGTTTGTCATCACTATCCTTCCCTTTTCCTCTTCCTTTCCTAGTCAGCGGTGATTTTCCTTCGTTCTCATTGATCACTCACAGCACCTGGAAAGATGCTGGTAAGTAGGCAGAAAGGTACCTACTTTTTGCCTGACAGTTGTCTACAGCACCGAGCTTTTCTGGTCTCCCAATAAGGATGCTGTTGTTGTCTAAGCAAGAACCTTGGCTTGGCAGGCTCCAGAGCTGTCATGGAGGATTCCTAGCATGAGTGGAGTGCAGGGCAGGTGTGAATATATTCAGGATTTCTTGCCCCCAGGGCTATTTGTTTTATGGAAGTAATTCTAAAGCTTTTCCTCTTGACTTTATGGGCAGGATTTGCAAGTGACTTGACATATTTTGAGGTATTTAGTTTTTCAGACAAAACAGGAACTGTTGCATCTGTAGATAATATCACTGTTGACATCAGAGACAAGCTTCATTGCTGGTATAAGCAGGTGCAACTGCTTATACTTGAGAAAAGTTACACACGTATTTGCCAGAGGTGAATGTCTCCTGTTTCCACCCACATAACAGTTGGGTAAATAGTGATGCACACTGTTCTCATAAGGGGATTATAGCAAAGCCACAATGTAGTTTATTCAGTTTTGATAGAATCAAGTGACTTCACTTGGTAGGCTGATAATGTGATTTACTATACCAAGGATTCAGGTCTGAACCAGATTCAGCTCATTTCACTTGTGCATACAAAGCATTTAACTGAGTTTGAGATACGTGTTTGCTGTCAGCTCAGTTATGAGTTTAGTGCAAGCATGTTTAGGATCAACCATCCAAGGTCTTCTTGTGTCTAAAAGGGACTAAATTAAGAGCTTGTGATGCAGCAGTTTTTACTGGCATGGAATATATAGAGGAGTGAAAATGAAATAATAAACTTTTCTACAAGCATGTCTTAAGTCATTGGTGTGTTTATTTGGGACTCAGTATGAGGGGGTAGGCAGGGGGGCTTGTCTTTCCCAGGCTCTGAGCACACTTCATTAGGGTTACTTTATTTATATTACAAGGTCAAATGTGCTCTTGGTGCACAGGCCTCCGGCTTAAACAGAAATTCCCTTGATTGTTAGTGAGATTTTATTTTTTTTCTTCCTCCCAAGTCACTTTCTGACGTCTGGCCTGATTGAAAACAGGCAGAAACTGGCACGGAACAATATTATGTCATCCTTTGCTTATATTTCCTACCCACTCATTCTTTATTTTAATGTTATATGAGGTCTTCACCAGAGTGTGACATATTGTTATAATTACATCATTTGGAAATGTGTTTATCCCCAAGAGTCGTAATTTGATTTAGGAACTGTTTTCCCTGCTTTCAGTCTGTTATTCATAGCATGGCATGACCATCAGGCTTCTGCAGCAGGACTTGACACACCACTTTAAATATTTGCAAACCAAAACACAAGAGTCCGTTGATGCATGTGGGGAGGAAAGAAGGAAGGGGACTTGATTTAAGATTCGATAAAATTCTTGCAGGTTGAATAAACTCTAATAATGTGGTAGTTTCTGTGTAGAGCATTAATTCATTCATCTCTCTTTGCCATATAAGCAAATGCATTTTTATGAGTGGTTTTATATGTTTCTGTAGGGTGCTTGTAATGGAACTGCATGTCTGGCCCTTGGCCTTGTGCAGTGGGAAGCAATAGCTCTTGAGCATGTTTGTTGAAGAAAATTGCTCTGACTTTTACCCATGGTTTTTGATGCCTGCAGAAAAACATATTTAATTAGAACACAGAACTTAAGGAAACTTCAGAGTAGTGTTCAAAAAACATTTCAAGATCTGCCCTATGAGTTGAACAGCTGTGTAAAAGTGGGAAACTGCTATTTTTATGATGATAAGAAGCAGAGTCTCATGATGTTCATCAGGCAGGGAAAAGCTGACACCAGAGGTATCAGGACCCTCTAGAGATGTGAAGTTCAGGCTCAGACCACGTTTTTGAGACATACGTATTGCAAGAATATATCCAAAAGCCCAGAGAAAAGGTAAGAGGTATGCCTTTAGAAAGAGTAAACTAGAGATGGTCCTGCAGCACCAGCTGTCTCTAGTGATAATTAAGCATCATTAAACTATTTGCTTTTAAACTTGCTGCTTAATAAATAGTTGTTGGTTTTTATATTTATGTATACAAAATGAGAGAGAGTTGAAAACAAATAATGAATTAAGGCCCACTAATCTTATCTTTTGTAACTAGTTTGAGATTACTCATGTGAAAGGAACTTTGTAGGGCCCTACCCAGGACTGTATTTTAGTTTGTACTGGATTATGAGAGCATTATGTATATATTTCACTTACATTCTTTTTCAAGGAAGAAACATTTCCCACATTTTGATCAAAACCTAGAGTTCATATGTGGAACACATTAGTATGGCTTCCTTTCGCTGCAGCTAATTCTTAGTCTGGGTAGATTGCAGGTTGACTTAGTGTTTTTCAAAGATACTTGGCCTGATGTAAAGAAAAGTCACATAGGCACTCTGCAGAATGTTCTTAAAATGCATGCAACCCTCGTGAGGAGTTTTGGCTGCTCTGCTGGCCTGACTCTTCTGTCAGCCTGCACAACTGCCAGTGAGTGTCCATCTGTCTTCACAAAAATACATTCCTTCAGTCCAAGTTGTTTCTTTACACAAAAAGCAATGTTATGACCATTGGCTACCTTTGTCCCATTATCCTTAGGGAACAGTAGTGTTTATTGGGGTCTAAAGAATGAGTCCCTCTTGGAGAAATAAAGGTCACATTCACACTTTAGATCTGCATTTTGTGTTCTGGGTGCTAATTTGAGTTGTGGACTTGTGGTGTTGAAGGCAATGCAGATGGTTTGGTGTTTTCCAGCTCCCCTGTTGTCCCATGTCCAGAAGTGGGGAATGAGGGAGACTAGTTTCAGCAGAACTTGCTGTTGCAGTCTAAACTTCTGAATCCTGTGAGCATAAAAGCATACGCCTTGAAGAAATTTTGGTCCATAATCTTTGTGTCATTTTTCAGCCTTTTAAGTTAGTAGCAAAATATATAAATATATTTTTTTATATATGCTCTTTAGCAGGCACTTTGAATTTGTTTTGATCATCTCAATTGCTGGATTTTTCATCATCAGGCACACATTAAACTTCCTCTGACACTATGTCAAACTCCTTTTGCTGGAGTATGGTTTTGCAGTTTGCATTGATGTCTAAGCAAAGGAAACAAATTCGGGGACTTTGAGTATCTTGTTTGTTTTTCAGTGTACTCTTGCTCACACCGCTTTTGGAGCATATTTCAGAACTTTGATGGAGATACTTGTTCATGAGGTTTCCAAGTTACGAACTGATTCACTGAAGAACTTTGTCCCGTATCTGCATGAAGAAACCCCACACAGAATCCTGTTTTTCTTCTGTCAGAGCCTTGCATTCCAGGTGCATGTTCATGAATAGGCTTTGCTTTTGTATTTCTTGGAAAATGTACAAAAGGTGTTAGGGTAATAATTTTGGTTTTATTGCACTGATTGCTTTTAGGCACATTCTCCATTCTGGAAAAAAATCTGCTTGCCCTGTTTTCTTAGTTTCTCCCCTGGACTTCGTCTGTTCTTCACTGTAAGTTCAAACTGGTGCTGTAAATTCTCTCTCTTTGTTCAACTAGTGTTTTGCTTGTTTATTTTTTATTTGGGAGATTGGTGTGAAAAAGCTTGACATGCTGGTATTAAATCTGGCCTGTACCTCTAAAGCTGGAGAAAATTAGTTATTCACAGTCATATTCACAGCCATTCTCACAGGGAGAACTTGAAGTGATTTTGAGAGTTACATAACAATGAAGTGCAGCACAGCTGCTGGAGAGTTGCTGGCTGGAGGCTGGCATTAATAATTCAGATGTTATGCTGGGTGGGAACGAGTGTGATGCTTAAGAAGTGTTTTGACACTGGAATAACATCAGTGGATATGAATGTTAAAGAGAAATTGTCAAAATTAAGCATAGGTATCCTGAAATGTTTGGGTTTGGTTTTGTTCGGCTTTTTTTTTTTTTAACAATAGGAAATAATGAAAGTGAAAATTGGCATTGGTCATTGAAACTCACAGAATACTACATATTTGAGTTTCTTTTGTGAAAAAGAAACATTTTTTTAGTAAACAACTCCCTGTTCCTCCAAACTCTGGAATTCTCTTTTGGCCTTTTAACCTCACCTATTTTAAAGGATGAACATCCAGGATTATTGTAGTGATCTGTTATCTGTTCTGGTATTTTAAAAGCCGTATCTGGGCGTGTTAGTTATTTGATTAATGACTGGCTGCCACACAAAAATCATAGTAGCTCAGATCCTTGAGCTTAAACTCTCCCTCAGAAGTTTTGTTTACAGGGTAAGGGACCATGAGCAAAACTGTTTCTTTGAGGCTTGTTCTTGTCTTGGGCAAAATGGGAAGCTGGTGTCCTCTTTAAAAAAACCTACACTATTAAATAGCTATTAGCTCAATGTACTCTGTAATACGATACTCCATTTGCTAGAAGGTCATCAAACTTTTCTTGCTCCTTTGTGCATCAATATGAAGTTCATTCTGCTCAGATCTTAAATCTGCCAAAAATGTGTTTCATCTCAGAATATTTTTTCTAAATTATTTTCTCCTATGAAGTGGTAGTTTACATTAGCATACGTAGAATTTGTCATTGTCACCTCATTTCTGCTGTGCTTACTTGTGATAAGGTATTTAAAAATTACTTGCTGGGGATGTTTAATGGATTTCATGGTCAGACTGGGTCAGCGAAGAGTGGGGTTTTGTGGTGTAATTTTTTTTCTTGTCTCTCATTTCTAGACTTAGATTCATGTTTATAGGTTGTAAAGGTGTAGCAAGTAATGCTGGATGATATATGGATACAGGGAAAAGATTATGAAGAGCGTGAAGAAAAGTTCAAATTGCAGAATGAGCTACAGTTCTCACTTCTTCCTTTTGAGATAGGTGCAGATATGCTTTTGCTGTAGTCAGCTTCTATGTATTGACCAAATTAATCTCTTGTGAAACAGTTCACTAAAAGAAGTTGGGGTTATATGAAACTTCATTTGATCTTCTGAGTCTAATTGATAAATACATACCTCTGAGCAGTAAGATTGTATAAAATGAATATATCTGTTCTTTGGGTTTTTGTTGGGTTTGTTGTGGTGGTTGGTTTTGGTTGGTTGTGTTTTTTGAACTACCCTGAAGTAAAGCTTTGTTTCTCCATCTCAACATATTTTTTATGTTTTGCATTAAGGCAGTGTATTTATTAGGTAGCAGAAGGGAGGGATGTTAGCTGCTTTCTGTTCAGAAGTTACTTGAGAAACCTGAAAGGTAGAACTACTAGCCCTAGAAACTGAGCTTCATTACCTTTCAAAATGAAGTTTAAGACTCCCTTCAGCTTCATATTACCACTTTTCATGTAGATACTTCACATTGAAGTGTTCTGGTATTTGCAAAGTTTTGTTTGAGGTCAGTGTTTTGAAAGCCCTGAGGAAGAGCAAGGCATTAAATGTTGTTCCTGAGATGTTTACCTCATGGGAAAGGGCACTGATCTAACAAATGCTGAAGAGGAATATGTCCAAAACCCCAAGCTTTTCAGCCTTGTGTTTATTGTCATCCTCAGGCTCTTGGCTAATTTCTAATTGTGTGTAATGTCTGAAAACCAGGGCTGTAATTCAGAGGTAATTATCATATGATCAAGCTGTAGTTGTTATTTTAGTGCAGATTTGGGAAATAAAAGCTGACAGCTGTGTTCCAGCTGCATTTCAGCTGCACTCCATTAAAAAAATAGACTGGAGAAGCAGCAGCAGCTTTGCAATTTTTTCCATCATTGCTGAGTCGGTGAAGTTGCCTTATCTGGTTGCTCTGTGAATTATTTGCCATATGTCTCTGGAGCCTAAACAAATAAAACAGAAAAAGAAGGCTCAGTAAATAGACAGAAAGATTATACATAGTGGACTGAACACACAAACACATATATGTGCGTTTGGCTGTGCTGAATATGTAAAAGTTCAGCTATTAGTTCATGCCAGACTTTTGTGTAGGGTGGGTCAGAGGTTACTAAAGAGATCAGTTCCCTTAAATAAAACAAATTCAGGATACATTCAGTGACTTCTCTGTTATGCCTTTAAATCCTGTTATATGTCTGATATATAGAAAACAGTTTTTGAAAGTTTTGCTGGGCTGTGATTTTTCTAAAAGGGCAGTATCAGTTGGGTCATTAATTGCTGAAGCCAGAAACCCTGTTCCTTAGGCATGAATGAAGTTCTTTGCTGTTTGAGACACATAAGCACATGCTTATATACCCTTAATACAGAGTCCTGAATGAAACAGATTGTGCTTAAAAAAGATAAAATAAAAATAAGCAAAGCTGAAAGTTGGAGCTGTAACTGATGGCTCTGTAAAAACGCAGAATGCACAAGCTCTGCTGATGAAAGCTGATAATCACTGACAATTTGGGCTTCTGTTCTAAAATTGAATTTTTCTTTCTTTTTAGAAGTATTTGATCTTCATAGAAATGATGTTTTTTAAAAGTTACTCATTGATTCAGGAGCTGCTGATATTAATGTAGTGTCCTGTAGGCTCTAATATTTGGATGCTAAGTTTTCTAATCTTCTCTGGTTTGGTTTGCTGAATTTTCATTTAGGTTGCTTAGAGATCTCTCAGCATAAATCTGTGTTTTAACTGGGGGAAAAACCAAAAACTGAACAAAAAAGAAAAAGCCAAACCACCAAACAACCAGTGGCCATGCCCTCTCAATCTACCACTCAAATCTGAATTATTGCACATGGTGCAGTTGAAATATCTGTCCCTTTGATAATTGTATGAAGGGTTGTGGTTTGGGTATTTGAGGGGAAAGTATGAGATGTTTATTTTCAGAGTTAAGAGTTGAAGTACTTGTGAGCTGATGGCACCAAACTGCTGTTTCTCAATTTTCTGTCTGATCTCTCCAGTGCAAAGGGATTTGTTTTCTAGAGAAAATAAAGATGACTTTCCTTTGGGCTTCTCTCACATGGGAGTGAGTACTCCTGAAGGAGAGTGAGCACAATGGCTCAGCTTTGCAAAAATGGCTGATGAATGTGCATCTCATGTTTCTTCTTGGTTATCCTGTAATTTGTCATTGAAACCGCACAGTATTGACCCTTGAATCAGTGAAAGGTGTTAATCTTCTAGTCATCTTCTGGTGCTGTTTTTTACTGATAAGCTGCTGCATTATGCGAGCACAGGGCTTTAAAAGAAATGCTCCTTGTTGAAATCCAGGAGCAACAGCATAGGCAAGTGCTTTCAGGTTGCAGAGCAAGTGAACCACATAAGTAGGAAGTGTATGGGTGACACTTGAGCAACTTTGAACTTTGAGTGAGGTTGATCAATAATGTCTGCAGCAGTGTGTACATTAATAGCATGACTGGGGGTCTTGGCAGCTGAATGGCTGCTTCTGCATCTGTCTTGCTGGAGGTTGCAAGTTGCATCAGCGGTGGTGCTAATGGGTGGAAAAAAAGTGGTAAAGCTTAAGTTACCCCTTTCATTGCCTCATTAAGCACTCCCATCACATGCCTGCTAAGACAGAAAAATGTTGAAACTTGCATGGTTTAGTAAGAAAATGTTAAGCCAGAGACACTTTACAGAGTATAAGCTGTTTCCAAAGTACATGAAGCCCCCTTTCTAGAGAACTGTTGCATCATTTTTGAGGAAATTGTTGCCTTTTTTTCCCATAATTTGTACCTTAAATTGCTACAATTAATCTCCAGGGACTCACAGCTGGCTTTTTTTTCTGTGTAAATCCCAGAGTTCTTCTGTAACATGTGTTTCATATTTAATAACTTGTAACTATGTTTTTCTGATAAATGTTTCTAGTATCAAGCAAACAAAGCATTAGGGCAATCCCGTCTTCGGAGTTAGATCTGTGATTGACCTATTTGTCATTTTCATGTTCAGTATTTCCTGCCTAAAAGACAAGTTAACTTACAGACAACATCTTGCTGAATTCTAGTTTATTTATTTCAGCAAAAACTGCAATTTAGCTCTGTGTTGATAAATTTTTTACTGGGGGATTTTTTTCTTTATATACATACATATTTTAGTAACAGCTGGTTTACTGCAGGAGAATAGCATTGGTTTGTGTCTGGGAGCAATGCCATGCCTGTTCTTCTTTATAAATTGTCTTTTGAATGCCACTCAGATGATAGTTAGTGATTAGGAAATCGATGGAGGGGATTGTGCCCATCAAACTGAAGAACTAAAGTGCATACACATGGCTTTCTGTGCAGTATATACATGCCAGAATGATAAAGTTTGTGCTTCCATAAAACCATGTGAAAACATAGATTTAAGAGGTAGAAAAAGGCTACAAGACTTAGATTCAGTTCTACTTTTTTCCCTTCCAATCCCAGTCAGCCAGAGACTACTCCCACAGTTGTTCTGCAAAACAAAATATCCATCAGACATTTATACAGATTATAACAGAATCCTATCTAACTTTGTAGCTGGTTTGGAAGACTTTCAACAAAAGTTGGGTTTCAGAAGTGAAACAAAATAGTTACAGTTGAAAGGTTAGGCCAGCTGACTAAGGGTGTTTGGGTGGAGGCAAAAGGCCTGCTTGGATGGGAGACTCCCTATGTGCTATGGAAAAATGCTAAAAGGGATAGCTGCAGATTTCTTAAGGCAGTTGGGTGGTCTGGTTTATGAGAGCATGGCCTATATATAACTTTCAAAAGTGATTTGGATTGGAAATCCTAAATCTTCTATGTCTGTGAGATGTTGCAAATTAAATACCTCGGTCACTTTTTAATTCTTCAACCATATATGGCTCTGTTATCAAGTAGTGCAATGTCTGTAAACTCAAGAAAGCCTGTACTGAAGAGTCTGGCAACTTAGCCTGAGTCTACCAAGTATAGAATCGAGTCTTGTGACAGTCCATTAGTGACAAACTGGTACTGGAGTTCTTGTATAGCCCTTAAACTCCGGACTAATAGTTGATGGTTGCTATGTTTCTCGAAGCCTTTTGCCATTTACTTCAGTTTCTCCTTTTGAAGGCTTATGGATATTTCATGATAGGTTAGCTGAAAAGCAGGAGCAGCCTATCTGACCTGAAAGAACACATCTTGTTGTGTTGGGATTTTTATGAATATGTTACAGATCATTCTCCAGCTGTTGCCCTCAAGAAAAAAATTTTCAGGGTCTGCTGAGAAGGCAGAATTATTTTCTAAACCATCAAACTATGTACTCTGATGCAAAGGAGATAAATAAGCAGCTTATGTGTGAAGCTTAATAGAAACAAATGCAATATTACAGATTCCCAATCAGAAGGTGGAAAATTCCTTAGATTTGTTTAGATCTAAACAGATGTGCTCCACGGAGTAAAAGGATAGTTTCTTACGACTTTCTTGAAATTTGTCATGATTTCACTGGAGCTTTGGGAAAAGCGTGTGATGGTCAAGTCAGTCAGCACAAATATTGGCAATATTTTTGTGTGCTTATTGGGTACTGCAGCACTTCTGCAGGTGAAATCCTTGATGCACAGTCTAAGGAATTACTCATGTAGTCTTGGCAACATACTTTATCCTACTTTTTCATCTTGCTGTATGTTGTCTGTTACGATTATTATTGTGTTTCTAATTAGACTGTAAACTCATTGTGGATGTCTCCTTGTTTATATAAATGTTTAAATAACAGCATAAAGCAGTCTTGTTCCTTGTCAAGTCTGTTTACTCGTGTCATGTAGATATTGCATTTTGCTTTTCAGATGGCCTAAGTTCCAGTTCAGTTTTAAATTTTGTCTGAGCATAGACCAAGGCCTCCAAAACTGTCTTTTGATATTAACATGTGTAACAAATGGAGTGTAAGGTTCTACCTTCAAAAGTCAAAAGGTCAGTCAGGAAGCCAGTTCTTAAGCAATTAGTCCTTCTTATCACGTGAGAAGACACTGCTGCTATTTGTTCTATGGAAGTGCTTAGAATCCTGAAGACTGGGATATTTTTTCATTTGCAATGAATGTCCTGTCACCTCAAAAGAAAATAGTTTAAGTAGTTATGGTAGACAAGGTGGAAAAATGGCAAAGCCGCATGTGTAACAGCCTAATATAACTAAAGCAGCTGCTTTTATTCATAAAGGGCCTTGTCACACTTTATCAGTGTATAGCTGAAGTTGCTGTTATTTTTATATTATTTTTATACTATGTTGGAAAGTTGAGATGATGTCTAAGCTGTCTCTTTGCGTAGCTTAATTCTTTAGTTCAGCACTGAACTAGTTTAAAAGATAATTAAAATGTTTATGTGTGGGTGAGTAGAAGTGGATAACTAGCAGATTATTTGGTGTTGGCAACGTTACGCAATTTTTAAAGTTGATACAGCTTAAATTCCAAAGTTGTCAGAGACTGGTTGTGGGCTGGAGTGATTTCGGAACAGTGCTATGGGGATTGAGACTAAAATTGAGGAATATTTCAGCCTTCTCTGCAGAACTGGCATGACAGACACTGTTCTGTGGAAAATACCTGTTTTTTACTGTTAAGCATAGGGCTTAATAGTACGAGATGGTCCATTACTTGTTTTAAAAGCAGGGATGGGTTTAATAAACAGTTGAAGCCAGAAAACATGTAGCAAACATTTGAAGCAAGCTAGGAAATTGATCAGCACTGGAGTATTTTTTCAGGGTGTTAATTTAGGAAAAGGGATTCTTGAGTCCAGTTTGACAGAGCTGGAAAGAAAAAAGGTTCAGAAGAGAGAAATAGTTGCAGATAATTCTCTGTCCACTATAGTGTTTTTGATACCTTATGTATATTATCTTTTCATTGCTGTTTAAAAACATCAATGAAGCCCCTAGATAATTATTTGTGAAGGGTTTTTTCCTCCTGATATTCATAAACTAGATGACATAGTATCCCAGGGACAGCAGTGATTTTTTTCTTTAGGTGCAAATGAATTATAGTAATTAAAAGGAAAGATTCTTTTCAAAAAATGCACTTTAAGCTGCAGTATGTCAAAGAGCCAACGAAGAACTATGTCAAGGTAATGTTTTTCTTTCACTGGATTTCTGAACATCTCTTTTAAATGTGTGAGACCCATTATCACAGGTGTTGAAATAATAATTATAAATGCTTTGGTAGCAGATGAGATAAAACAAGTTGCTTTGTTAATTTTCTCTAAAGTTTTACTAGATCTTGAAAGATTATGAGAGCAATGGATATAAAACTAAGGAAGAGCAACTTCAGCTATCTGTGAACGTTGCTTAACATAGCCTGCAATAATACTGCCTTTGTGGGAGAGGAACCCAATGCACACCACCACCCCCCAGTAGGCGAAGAGCTGGTTTTTTTCAAGGAGCATTCTGGTTTGCTCAAGTTGCGAATGTTTCACAATGTCAAAACAACTTTTTACCCGGCTGAAAAGTACTGAGGAGGGAAAGTGGAGAGGTTGCACTAGAAATCCTTGGTTATCTTTTTACTTTAAAGCTTTCAGGACTCTGTACAATGATGAATAATAAAGTATGATGAACAAACATTTCATAGAAGGGGGTTGTATTTTTATATGGTTGGGGTAATGGTCCAGCAATGCTTTGTTGGGATGGTTCACAGCAGCAGAGTCCCCCCTGGCTGCTTCTCTTTTACGTAGCCCATGAGTAGTTCTCCACTTGCCTGCTTTTCTGAGGAGCTGAATTGCAGGGAACTCTAGCTCTCCTTTTTTTATGCTTTTTTGAAAGTATTATCACAAAGGTTTGGGTGTAAGCTGCTGTTACTCAAATCTCATACTGAGAAGTCTTTCATCCTGTGAACACTTTTAGTCAGTGTTTCCCTTACCTTGTATTTGCTTCTGAGAGGTCTTGATGTCATGGGCAGACTATTTCTGCATATTTAGCTGGAACAGTGCAAGAAATTATCCCCAGTGCTTGTCATTATCACCAAGATGGCAAACAGATGGCATAAATACACTTTGGACTATTCATAGAGTGGTTTTTGTTGGAAGGAACCTTAAAGATCATCTGGGTCCAACTCTCCTGCCATGGGCAACTAGACCAGCTTGCTGAAAGCCCCATCCAACCTGCCTTGAACAGTCCAGGGGTGTGGCAGCCACAGCTTTTTTGGGCAACCTGTGCCAGTGCATCACAGTCCTTATACTGAAGAATTTTTTCATCAGAAAGTCACCTGGGTTGGCTTAAATGTCTAATATATGAGAGTTTGCACTGAAGCAGATGCCAAGCACTTTCATCTATTGAATCAGCTGTAGAGATGTGACAGCCACTGACAGAGGTTAAACTGCTTTCCTTTTCCTAAAAGGCTGGGTTCGTCTTTGTCCTGATCTAACACTGACCTGTTCTTCCTGAGCTCTTTCTGACTTACGAACAGTGGAAACTAATTCTGCTGTGATTTGCTTCTCTGTACCCTGCTGGAGTGTGCCCATTTTGTAAGGGTGAAGATTTTTTCCCAGTTGTTGGAAACTCAGTCTATCGAAAAATAGTGTAGAAATAATTCCCAAATATCCAGAGTATTGAAAGCCATGTTGTATTTTTATTTACAGGCAGTGTTTTTATGAATTACTAGTATTTAAAGGGTGCAGTTTGTTTGCTTTTAGGTATCTGGTAGAAGTATTATTGCTTATGCAGCTGAAGTTAAACTATGATCTGACCTGGGGAGAATTTGAGTGCGAACCAAAGATTTCATGGGATGACCTCAGCCTGTTGCTCAGGACAAGCATTACTGTGCCAGATAATGTTGGTGATTGCTGTTCACAGAGCTGCTGCCGTAGTTGTTTGGAGTATTCACAACAATGTCTTCCATCCCATTTAACAGATGGATTTGACAACCTGTAGGGAAATAAAAGGATTATTTTTTTTTTATTGCCACTTGCTTTATCCTTTGATACATTGTGTGGTGCACTTTGTTCTCAAATTAATGATGATGCTATATGTTACAATATAGTTTGATAGCAAAGATTTTTCTTCGACTGTTTGTTCTGAAGTGTAAAATTAAAATGAAACTGCATTTTGTAGATTTCAAATTATCTTCCACATTTGTGTGCCAAGCAGTGGCTCAGCAATAATAACTGCTCGTTGCTGCTTTTACCCTTTTCTTTTTCTTCCTTGTCCTTGCCAGCTGTCCTTTCTCATGTTGAAAGGACAGCCAACAGGTGATGATTAGCTTGCAGAATTTGTTTCGCTTGGAAGATGCAATGGAATGAAAAGCACAGTGGTCATTTCTTAGCTGGTAAAAAAAAAAAAAAGAAAAAGTAAAATAAAGTCTGTTAGAACCTATGCTACAAAGAAATTAGTTTGAGGAATTTTGAGTGCTCAGTCTTAACTTTGTGTTTAGGGTTCCTTCAATATATTGAAAAGATACTTGGGTTGAATGTTACAGTTATGGGCAGCACAGACCGTCTGCATGAGTCCTGCTGCAGAGCTCTTCCAAGAACTTTTCTCCATCCTCCCTTTGTAATCCTCGTTAAAAACATTCTCCTTTCACATTTAAATTGCTGTATTTTGTATCAGTGGGCTTGAAAGGTTCTCACTTTGTCTTTTTTCCTTTTTTGCTTGGGGTGTTGTCTTTCCACTGTTTATTTTTGAGTCATAGAATAGTTAGGGTTGGAAAGGACCTTAAGATCATCCAGTTCCAACCCCCCTGCCATGGGCAGGGACACCTCCCACTAAACCATGTCACTCAAGGCTCTGTCCAGTCTGGCCTTTAACACCACCAGGGATGGAGCATTCACAACTCCCCTGGGCAGCCCATTCCAGTACCTCACCACCTTTACAGTAAAGAATTTCTTCCTTATAGCCAATCTAAATTTTGTGGCCCTGTGAATATCTTCCCCTTTGAATTTAACTGCTATCTCAAGGCTGACATATTTTATGTATGTCATGTGCGATTTTATCCAGAATCTGAAACTTCCTGGACCTTGTACCACAACTTAGACTCAGTTCAGTGTTGAAATCCTTGAGAATCTTGACCTGGCTCCTTCCCAGCATTATGGCTGTGTTGATGTGACATCTTCAAGAGACCTGAATGAATCTGGGAAACTGAATATCTGCAAAAGAGTTAACCTTTGTCATTTTTGATCTGAAGTCCAGGGCTGCAGAATGGCTCTGACCAGTATATCTGGAGATCCCCCTGCTCTTGAATATGATGTTACTCTTGGTTGTCTTTAGCCACTGCTTCCTATATGAGATTCAACATATATTTCATTCCTAAAGGGGTTTACTGCCAACCATAAGGATATTTTTCTGGAAGACATGCTTAAAGTATAGTTCAGGCCCATACTTAGAGTTGTTATATGTTGCTCCTGAAAAGGCCCATGTTTGGCTGCAGCAGTGCAACAACTTGGGCTTCAGAAGGTGATTCGCAATCATTTTGTCTGTCAGGAAGCCTTCACACAGCGTTTTTCTTTCCTTGCAAGTGTTAGGGAAAAATTGACATAATAAATAATTACCTGCTGGCCATGTCTAGGCTTCACGTTCTCTTTTCCAGAAGTCTTCTCTTGGGAGTATTATATTATAGTTTTGGCTTTTAATAGCAGAACATTGTAACAGTTTTTCCCTGTCAACTGATATGGTTGTTTATAGTACAGAGCACATGTACATGACAGTTTTTGGTGAAATTTTCAAGCCTTTATTGTAGCTGAGCGTGTGATCTTGGCTCTCAGTAATTTTATATCTTGGATTCCGTTACTATTTTGTATGTTCCTCTCCTGCTTGTCCACTTTAGAAGTTGTACTTTCAAGTAGACATACTGTATGCATACACCAGCAATTTATGTTTTGCTAGGACTGTTCTGAATCCACTTTTTTCTCCCCATATTTTGCTGAATTCGACTTCATTTTACTTGTATTGTGACCCATTTCTGCTTTGTTTAGTATCACTCTGAACCACTGCAAAGTTTGTATTGCTCCAGCCCCAAGGCTTATGAATTCTGGCAAGACTTACGAATGGGATTTTCCTAAGCTCTCAGTCAGGGAGTGCAGAAACGAATGGGGAAAAACAGCCAGAGGCTGTACCTTGAGTTATTGTAACTATAGGATGGAATAAGAAGTTGCACACAGATATATTCTTTTTCACTTTTTACCCAGACTGTTGTGTGCTGTTACTGTGAACTGTAGAAGAGTTTCTGTGTTTAAATCCAGATGTACTTGAAGTGTGTATTTTCAGATCATTGGATGTGAAAGGCATGGCGGAAACAAAAGTTGCTATTCTTACTTTCACCCTCTGTATAATTAATTTCTCTTTAGGGAAGTAGAGCAAGATAAGGCTAGATTTTGACCTCAGCACTACTGAGGCACACGAACATGTGTCCCACTGGTCAGCATTACCCTAAATACAAATATTTGAAGGTGGAGGGAGCAGAGCAATAGCAAATGAACTGTGTGCTGTTCTGTCCTCCTCTGCTTTGAGGGCAAGCCATGTGTTTATTGAAGGAAATGGTTCTGCTGAACTAGTCCTGATGCTGTTCCAAGCCAATTGGTGATTACCTTTTCCGTGGGGATTGAAATGAATGTGTTATATTTTAAAATAAGCTTTTTAACTGCTGCTGCTATTCAGAATTTCTGTCTGTTAGGTGTTTGTTCAGCTGGACTTGACAGCTTCTGTCTTAACTGTGCAAAGAGGCACTAGCTCAGCTTTAGTTTGGCTTAGGCTCCCCTCCGCTCTTTCCCATAACATTACTGTGCTTATTTTCTTTCTAATCTTCAGAACTGTAATGTACAATGACGGATGTCTATAAATACTGAACTTGTGTTGATTCATTTTATATTTTTATTCTGCATGGCTGTAAAAGAAATAATGCACTGAACTATTGCGATGCTGGAAGTTCCTCTGAATTTATGACTGTTTAACCCTGTCCTCAGAAAAAAAGAAAAAGATTTCTGGGCTGGAGCCAGCCAGTGTGTAATGTGAAGGGGAGAAGAAGAGAGAAAAAGAGAGGAGAGGATCAAGAAAGGCAAAGTTACTTTTATTGGATGTTACTTCATCTACAAGGTTGAAATTGCCTTGGTTAGATCTGGAATGGGATAGAAATCTGAGTTTCCTCTAACTATAGGGGAAATGATTCCCGTTCAAATGAACAGGTGTAGATGTCTGAAAGAGAGTTACAAGGTTCAAATCTGAAATCAGAAATACACTTTAAATGTTGAGAAACTAATGCCTATATTTTGGTTCCTGTTTTTTCTCTTTTTTTAAATTCTGGATAGGTGAAGCTGATGAAAGCATAAAGGCGTAGTCATAAGAGTAGTTTGATTTCCAGTTGTTTTTCAGTGTTAGGGATTTATGAAGAGACTGTACGGCTATGAAAACTGAATTGTGCATAGGTTGTAGTATGTGAAAAATGATAGAAACACAACAGGACTTTAAATGGATTTGCATTTTTGTTATAGAAATGCCATTAAATGTAACAAAATACTTAAAGAAGCATGTAAGGTGTCAGAATTAATATTAGCTTTAGATCTTAAGTGTAAAATGAATGATTTAATAATGATTAGGCTTTGTAAATGTCTTATTAGGCTTCTATGAGGAACTACACAGATGTTCTGAACTTTACTGCTGTTATGTTTACAGTTAGAAGGGTGCATTATAGTGTAAAGCACGAGGACATTCTCATCACAGCAAGTGTAGCAACAAAGTGAATTCTGTTTGCTGCTGCTATGCAGCCAGTTGCTGGAGGCAGTAAAGCTGCCATTTAAGAGATCAGAGCAGCACTGCATAAGCCTGTGGGATGTCTAACATCAAATATCCCTCCTACGGTTAAAGCTTCACAAGCACTTGAGAAAAGCTGTGGTCAAATATCCCTGGAATTTAACACAGAATGTGAAAACACTTTTGTTCCTGCCAGAAGTTCATGGAAGTCTTTGTGCACACTGATGCGCTTTTTAAATTTGTCTCACGTACTTTGGCTTGCAAAAGGGTGTAAGTTTAATCACCAGTATTCTTTCCTTTCACAAGCCTAAATTTACTGGGAATTCATGGCCACAGATAGTTTTCATCATCCCTGACCGCTGCAGTGTAAAGCTCTATGCGTAGTGGTGTGGGAATCTGGAGCATACCTTTGTGGAGGGTGGTTCATTATCTTTAGTTTGTGTAGGGGCACCTGCCCTGCAGAATTCAATTAAATTTAGTTTGAGCAGCACAAATGAGTGCAGCAGTGGAGCTGGACAGAAGATAACAGATTGTTGACGCCTCGAAGACCTCTGTTTTATATAGGTAAAGCAGCTCTTCTGAGTAGTTAAAGTAATTAAGGTGAAGAAAAAAATCCATTTGGCTTCCTAAGGTGTCTTCCTAAACGACTAGAGTACAACCTACTTTCTATTAATGCAGGTCTGGCAGACTTTAAGCACATAATGCAAAATGATAGCTTTTAAATGTAATTGTTTGGTCTGATGCGCTAGCTGGCAAAATTGGAACCATTTACAGAATCCACATTCATAGTATTTTGGTTGGAGTGAGTATATTTCCTTTAGGAAATAAGTGCTGCTCCACCTAAGGTTCTGGAGACAGAACTATGTGCAAGAGTATAAAATGAAGATGATGGCAACTTTTAGTAGTAAAGACTGAACTTCTTTTTAAAGACCAACAACAAAACAATCACCACCAGATTTCATAAGGTAGGGTCTATTAAGAGCGTATGACTGCAGCCAAAGCAGTACTCTAGCATATTTCACTCTTTGTGGACTTTAACATCTTTTTTTAATAGAGAGAAAAAAAAACAAAAACCCAAAATTAGTCTCAATTGCATAAAGATTGAAAGAGTAATGATGGCAGTACTTAAGAAATTTGTATTGTAACATATGTACCTCAGTATTTAAGGGTCAAGATCTTGCCCAAGTATTTGGCCTACATAACTGTAATTCACATCAAGTACCTTAGTGGGAGAGAGGAATTCAAAAAGCCTGCTGTGAAGACATGGATTTGATAGTTCACGCCTGGCATTTTCATTTTGTAAAAACTTGGCCAGTGGATGCATATGTTGTCCCTTTATCTTTGTTATTGTCCTCCATTTTATCATGCAGCAATATCCCTGGATTGGAAGAAGAGACTGTGGTTTGGGATTTGCCAGTAAGTTTCCTGCAGCACAAACTGGAGTCTGCGCTGTCCTGGCATCCTGCACCCTTCCTTTGCACAGCTGTCTTGCTTTCCTTCCAGTTCTGCTGGAGATGTTTGCGGGTTCATGTCTGTGAGTCAGGATTTATCCCACACTCAGTACATTCCTCTAAACTTCTGGGCAGTACAGATGCAGCCTTGTCTCTTTCTCTCTTGCTTACTGACAATTATCTGGCTGTAATAGTATCACTTTCTGGGTTTTAGTGCTGTCCAAAGGTTGTCACTATATTCTGTCCTTTCAGACAGATGCTCCAGGAGTCCATAATGCAGATGTAGGACCTGTGGCTTAGCTGCTGTTTTGGCTGAGTTGGGCGAAACTAGTGCATAGTTATCTTATCTAGGGGATAAGGGACAATAACAGTAATAAGGTGAAGACACCTGGCATTAAAAGAAAACAGGAAATGAACTCAAAAGGGAAGTTACTGACTCTCCTAAACCCTGCGAAGTGACAGACATTGACAGAGACCAAGCGAACTTTTGGGAGTAGCAAGGATATCAGTGACTTACAAACAAACATTTGCTAGTTTTCCATATAACAGTTCTCAGTGCCTGTGTGGTCAGTACTGATGGCTGAGTACTCCCCTTTTTGCTGGCCTTCCAGGAAGTGTAATTTTGCAGAACTACCATGTCCTGGTTGCACAGATAAAGACTGCATAAACTCAGCTATTTGATAACCATTACAAAAATACACTTTGTCCTTCACCCATTTTAACATTGAACATTTTAACTTTTTAACATTTCTGACTGAAGAATAATGATTTAAAATATTAGTATGTAGCAGTTGTTGGCACAATTCTTTAACAAGTCTGTTATGAATTGTTTTGCCAATAAGGCTTTTTATTCCCCTAATTAACCTTTTTTATAGAGAATACAGTCTAGGTCTTTGAGATCTTCTTTCTGTGCTTTGCGTGTTATTAGTTGTAGTAGGCTTCTACCAGCAGAGAAGAGAACTCAGTAAACTGAGGTTTTGGCGTAGGAATTCTCACTGTATGGACATTCCTGTATAAATAGAGCTGAGTTGATTGATTTCACATTCTTTCCCCGTTATGACAAAATAATAATCATAGAATCATAGAGTGGTTTGGGCTGGAAAGGACCTTAAAAATCATCTAGTTCTATTCCCCCTGCCATGCGCAGGAACACCTTCTGCTAGACTAGGTTTCTCAAAGGCCAGTCCAGCCTGGCCTTGAGCAGTACCAGGGATGGGGCAGTTGCAACTTCTCTGGCAACCTGTGCCAGTGCCTTGCAACTCTTAAAGAACCTTTTTCTAATGCCTAATCTAACTCTAACCTCTTTCAGTTACAACTGTACCCCTTTGTCCTATCATTACATGCCCTTGTGAAAAGTCCCTCTACAGCTTTCTTGTAGGCCCCCTTTAGGTACTGGAAGTCTTAAACTTTTTGAAGACTGATAAAAATAATAATCCTGAGGTAAAAAATACTGACAAATCTCTACTGAGTTAACCTGTAAGAGAGTTTTTTCTTTTGTGATGCTTCTTAATAACAACTTGAAGTAGCCCTATAATGTAGTGTCAGGAACTGTTACATGTTACAGTGCAAACATTCACACACTTTTTCTCTAATACTGGCTTTTTTCTTTGCAGTAGGAGTTACCTGCAGTAGTAGTGTGATGACATGTTGTTCATGAAAATGTGATATCTAGGATTAATAAAGAAAAAAAGAAAGGTGGGGGTTTTATTTCTCTGTATTGAGTCTGAACCCTTTTTTATTGTACTCTTCAGTCAGGTATCATTATGATGTTTCTTGTTTTGGGCCTTGGGTTCAGATAAACCCCCTTCAGATACTGCTGGTTGTATAACAGGGCTGCCTGGGTGTGTTGGTTTTATGTGACAAGGTTTTGGTAGCTGGGGCAGACTGCAGCGGTAACCTCTCTGAGTAGAGCCCAGGGGCTACCCATGCATGGTCAGACAGCTAATGAATAAGATCTGTAGCATACGCAGAACTTGAAGTCTGAAAGTCCTCTACTACTCTGCTGCTGTTGGTAGTAGCTACACTTCACTCAGTGGTTCCATGGCTATCATTTACAGGCTTTAATGCTGTCCACAGAGGATAACATCTACCGCTGCTTATAGTGTTATAGTTTTTCCTCAGTGTTCAGGGTGTAGCTCCGTACTTTACTTCCTTCAAACAGCGTGATGCCTGCTCTGGAGATTGTTTGTGTCTTCATGGGGTTTTGCTCAAGACTACAGGATCTGTATGTTTCACAAACAAGTGTTTTTTCGCAGTATTTTAATGGGAATGGGATATTTTCATCAGCATTTTAGAAAAAGAAACAACTGAGATGCATGTAAAGCAGGTAAGACATGCTAATTTTGGAAGATTTATGCACCCTTTTTTTGAAATTCCTGGGACCTCCTTGATTTGGTTTGGGGTGGAGCATGTTTATGCTTCTGACAAACTGAACTGTGGGGTCTTGAGTCAGGCAGTTAGTTGAATGAGGAGTAACGATTAGCAGATACATGAAAGTTTGATCCAGACAACTTTCAACAACAGATTTGAGGAACAAAAATAAGAATTTGTTATTTACTAGGAACCAAGTTGGAAATTCCCATTAAATTCTGCATTTTTTTTTTTAATTTTTTTTTTTCTTCACTCAGCTGCTCTGCAGGTGTAGAGGATTTTGGCCAAAGTTTCAGTACTTGGAGACTACAGTCATTGCTGAAACTCCTGGGCACACATTTCTGTTGGAATGCAGCTGATGTCATGGAAAACCAGGACCTTTGTGGTAACCCCTAACAACCAGAAGAATAGTAAACAGTAAATGTTAACCTCCACCAAGATGCTTGATTTTAAAGAGGGTTGTTAGGATGGTGCCTTTGTGCCAAGAAATACAAACTTTTACCGATTTAACTAGAGTTTTCCTAAAAGCGCCAGCCTACTGCTGGGGCTTAGCCATGATTTTGATATGCCTAATAAAGCCAGAAATAGTTCTGCTTAAATCTTCAAATACCCAGAATTTACAGTTCTTTCCACCACCTAACAGTTTTATGGTCTTTCACATCAGAAATCAGTGAAGGTATGCTAGTTACAAGGGAAATAGCACTGTAATTTTCATGATTTGCAAAACACAGTTTCTTTCCAAGCTATATTTTCCTTCCAATTAAATGAGCAAACTGATTTTTTTTCTAGTAGAGTTGTGCGGAAATGTAGAACTGTACAATTCAGGGGTTTGTTTTTTAAAAGGGTCCGTTCTCAGCTTCAAGCTGTGCATACTGTTTTGCTTTCATGGGATTGTTTATGACTTCCAACACAATTTGAAGGTTTGTCATTCAAAGGGTATTCATTCCTTTATGTTATTTGTATGGCTCTGTTGATAGAAATACAGGTACCACACCTGTGAAAGCCCCACCACTTTGACCTTGCAACATAAAGCTTTACTTTGGTTTTTAAGCAGGAAGTAATATGAAGAGAAGATTGAACAGCCTAGCATACAGAGACATGTTGTCTTTCTGAGAGCACCAGTGTTAACTCCTCATACATTTTTTTCTGACTGGGTTGACCATTAGCTGTTATTGTACATTTGGTATTGTTTGGCTTAAATCTTGAGGTGGCTGTCAGTTGCTTTGTGTTCCTAAAAGGGACGTACCAATCTATAATACTGTAGGCATTTAAAAATACTTCTGGCAGGGTAGAACTCATATGTTTTTGCCGACATCTCCTTAAGCCATGCTTTCCTTGGGCGAGGACCTAAATCAATGTCCTATATGGTAACAGTGGCACAGGGCAATCTTTATTACTGCATACTTTGAAAACTTAATTTGCCATAGATTTGCTATTTGCTAAGATAACTGTGAACTGGGCTTTGGAAGTAGGAACAATAGGCTAAAAAAACCTTTAAAAAGCAGCTGAAATATTTGGAAAATATACAGGCACTGTACTTAGGCCTTGAATGCTTCTGTGGAATATTGGGAGCATTGAGGATTTTTTTTTCTGTAGTTCCTTCTGAGTTTCTTGATTTCCACTCAGATGTGCCTCTCTGAGGTCATATAAATCAAGGTGTTATCATGCATCCACTGATACCTTAAGCTGATTTACATTATCAGTACGTTTACCAACCTTTAGCCAGCAAAATCATGAAAGCTGATTAGTGCTCTGTTACAAAGTCTAAATACTACTGATTTAGTGATCTGGTACTTGAGTCTACCCACCATCTTGGAAGAAAATGTTCTACTTTCCACAGCAGAGCTGTGAGCCTCCTCTTTTTGTTTGAATTAAAAAAGTTGTTTCTGGTTGTGACTAATTAAAATGTCTGGTTTCAGTTGTGACTAATCAGAACATGAAGGCATCCATTCTCTAACTTCTGTGCCTTTTTTGTCACTACTGGGTATTCTCATACCTTATAAGAGCATCATTTCCCTTGCTTACCCTGTTGGAATTTAAAACACAACAATTTTTGAAATCAAGAAAATATTTATGTTTACAGGCAGGAAAAGGAGGGTGGGGAAGCCATTTTTGATAGATTTGGCTTGTTTTAGATACCAGCTGTTCAGGTGGTTTTAAAGTTATAAATATTGGAAACAGGACTAATACTATTAAGTAGACTACAAGCAGGACAGTGAAATTCTGTCAGTAAATGCAGAACCACATGTGTTTCAACTAGCAGTGTTTCTTTGCATAATTAAAACATCAAAATGAATTGCTGTTTTTTCTTTACTGTCGATTCCACAATGTGCTGACCTACCCTCTTGTGGTGTTCTGAGGTGCAGTGTTACATTCAGTTTTGGATCAGGGACAAATGTTAAGTTTATGTTATGGTGTGGAAGAGAGAGAGAGAAAAGTAGTTTCTGTCTTCTGGTCATCTTGAAAATGGGGGGGGGGGGGGGGGGGGAAGGAGAAA